>CM071847.1:25715989-25802430 GCA_036507275.1 Sicyos edulis
CTCCTTGCAAAGCTTGATGGCAACAAGCATTACAACCTTTACAACGCAAAACAACTATGTACAAGCTCTACGTCCCACTGAGGGTAGGGAAGGTCACACTCTAGGTGATGGGTACAAAGGCACTCCAAACAAGAATCCCAACACTCGAGCAGTCTAATCTCCGCATCTCGTCTAACGGACATGCCACGCAGACGCTCTTGCATCCCACTCGATGCTCCACAAATACTCAAGCCAACTCTCGGAAGGCAAGAAACTAACTCCACCGCAAGAACATGCTATCAAAAGAGTGCTCCACTCCACTAGCCAATTGAAATCCACGGACGGATTAAGTCTTGACAAGCAACTTCAAGACCGCACTCGCCCATGGGGTACTAACAAGACTGGCTGCAAACAACGACAGGCTTGTAAGGGGCAAGATGTCTCTACATCTTCCTCAGAAGCTACTAACTCGACAACTTGCCATACGACCATGTGGCTGGTGGAGACTCTGTCCCTGATCCGTCGTTAGGGTTTAGCTAACCCTAACGGCAAGCCTTTGTAATCTTGGGTGAGGGTGGCAGACTGTTAAATGGCCCAACGGTCGGGATGATGACAAGGCATTGCCTTGTCCCTGGCAGTCGGCACACCCTCAGCGTGTTCGGTAGTATCCCTTGATTGCCACCTGATAGGGCAAGGACCGTTTCCTGGTGTAAGCCTACCACGACCGGTTCCTTAGCCTCAGGTGCGGTGGTACAGGCTAACATAGTTCACGTGTCCAGGTCTCACACCCCTATGTCAGTGACACCGATCCAGAGATTAGTTAGGCATGAGTACTAGACCAGGGAAGTTTGCCACTAGACCCGGCACCCCCCTGGTTTGCAGCAGCATGCAGTGCGCGTGCACGCTCATTACAGCGCCGACCGGAGAGCTCCTCGAAATCTTGAGTTCAGTGCACCTTTCATATCGACAGTACACAGGCTGAGGCCGAGACTAGTTTCTCGTATAGGATCGTATCGCGTGGTCGATTTTGCGGAGTAAGACCCTGAGATGGCATCCGAGGTTTATGCGTGGATTTAAGCTATGTGCTCCCTTCTGTGTTTATATTCATAGCTTGCATACCTTTCTGCTAGATGACCATTTATATCGTATTGTACCCCGATTGTGGATTCTTACTGAGTAATTCGTTACTCACCCTTATTTTGTGGTTTTCCACAGGTAACCATGGTGCGAGACAGGATGGCTAAAGGAGGAGCTGTGAACATGGAAACCCGTTGTTTCGAACTCTGAGTCTTTTATTTATGTTTTTATGTTTTAAATGTCCTTTGAATGCATGTAGTTGGGCATAGAGGCGTTAGGTTGTTTTCTGGTTGTTTTCCGAATTCTGACACCGATGTAAACCATTTTTGGATTTGAATGTTGAATTAAATCTCTTATCAGAGTACGTTTTAAATTGTATTTAGCTTGGAACAGGTACTTGGAAACAGGGACAGGTTCCAGGACATTTTGTTGTTGTTTTGAATGGATGATTACTGCTTTTTGTTTTAATCAGAATCTGGCATACAACCTTGCATATTATTTTTCTATGTTTTAAAGCATATATTGAGGTAAAGGCCTAGTTTAGGACCCCATTCGGGTCGGGTCTTTACAGTTGGTATCAGAGCTCCGAGTCATAGATTCTGTACACTGACCTTTTGTTGTAGGTCGTTCTTCCATGATCATCAGCACTTCGGCAGTCATCAGGTACGCCTAAGTTTACAGTTTTAGAAAAGGGTTAAGAATTTACAATACTTTTCATCTAGTGTATGCCTTGTTTAGTGTTGTAGAGCCGAGACGAGCAGGTTCTGACTCGTTGTTGGTTTGGGTCCGGAGCACCATCAAGCCAACTATCTGCAGTGTAAGAGTATGTTAGCAGCTAGTCAGGGTATCCAGATAGACTTAGATACAGCAGGGACATCGTCTCGGGGGGAGGTAGAGATTAGACTCCCATAGGCCACTTGTGGCCCAGTTGTAGTTTTCCCCCAGAGAGAGGGTGGAGGTGATTTGCCTCGAAGTACCACTCTAGGAGTGGAGTAGCTTTGGCTTTGCTGATGTTGTTGCTAGTGGAGCAGGTTCCAGGGTGTACTAGCCTGGGTAGTTCAAGTGTTGATCTTGAACCTTAGTAGATTGTTTAGTTGCCCAAAGAGTGGCTGCAAAGCTAGTAGCCTTTGAGGAGGATGTAGAGACATCTTTGTTCTCTTGCAAATTGTTGTTGTGTTGCAGCCAGTAAGTCGGAACCCTGTGGTTAAGGGTGCAGCGAGCAGTGTACCCATCGCACTTGATCAGTTGGTGGTTTCCCCAATTGTCTAGTAGAGTTAAGCACTCTTCTTTTGGTGAGCTTCTAGAGCAGAGCTAGCTGCTGCATGTTGAGAGAGCCGGTCAGAGTTTTGTTGAGCATCAAGTGGAGATGCAAGAGTAGGCCGTGAGACTTCAGTTAGGTGAGATGCCATAGACAGGCTTGTTTGAGTTTTAAGCTCTTGTATGCCTAGCCAGAGTTTTTGTCACTTGAGGTTGTGACCTTGCGATCCCTATTTGTAGTAAGATGTAGAATTTGGTGGTAGTGGCACTTGAGGTGCATTGGTTGGTGTGCCATTTGGGCACTAAGTCTGGTTCAGGCCTGAGTTTGGCACGAGTAGAATAGATGGTTCTATAACTCGTCCGGAGTTCAGCATTCCTTTAGCCTTTACCCGTTTGTGGCAGTTGCACCTGCTTAGGTCGTGCAAGAGGACTAGTTCAGTGGTAGTCGTAGGACTACAAGCGGTGTAACGGCCCGGTTTTCTATTTCGGGTACCCAGGTGATTTCGGGTCATTATTCGGATGTTCGGATGGGCCGTTAGAGCTGTTTTAACCTTTAAGGGTATTTTGGTATTTTGCTCCCCGGTCAGAGGTTGAGGATTTTCAGGGCTTCAGGGTCATTTCGGCCTTCGTTGAGACTTGATTAATGTTGGTTGCAAGACCCAAGGAGTTTGGGTTAGTTGATTAGAAGTTCGGAGACATTCCGGTTGATAGCAAAAATTAATTGGAATTTAATTGGTCCCATTGGGATTTGAACCCTTGCCCTAATGGTGAAATTGGAGTTTTTAGAAAAAGAAGATTTAGTTAAAAAGAAAAGAATTTCTTTAGCCGGGACCCACAAGAGGAAAAGCCTTGGGAAGGGAATTTTAGGTTTCATAACCCTATTTAAATTAAAGAAGAGAAGGAAATCAAGAAACCCCTATTTTTCCCCTTGTTGGCCGTCTCTCTCTCTCTCTCTCTCTCTCTCTCTCTCTCTCTCTCTCTCTCTCTAAAACCCTAGTCGAGCAGCCCTAGCCACACCATCGAACCACCCCCGAGCCACCCAGCCCTAGCCGCACGCACCACCTGGTCCATCGAACCACCCTCGCTCGCACAGCCTGCGCCACTCGGCCCTGCGCGCACTGCACCACCACCGCCGCCCGGCCAGCACGCTCTGCGAGCGGAAGACCCACCGTCGCACACCGCATCGCCGCCGCGTCGCCGCCCGCGGCCGCCCAAAGACCGCCCGGCTCGTAGTCGCCGCAGTCGCGACAAAGCACGCAACGCAGCCAGCAGACGCCGCGCAGCCGCGCCGCTCAGCGCGACCCACCCGCGCGCCCACTCCAGCGCGACCCCTCGCCGCGCGCCAACCCAGCGAGCCGCTCGCTCGCGCGTCGCCTTGCAGCCGCACACCCGCGCGCTGCCCTGCGCGTCCGCCCGACGTGCCGCGCGCCCAGCGCCCAGCGCCAGCGCCCCAGCCGCACCAGCAGCGCCCAAGCCACCCTCCTTGCTGCCGAGGCCCGTGTCTTCTCGGTGGTAATTCCCGAACCAATCCCTTTGTGTTTTCTAAGCTTCTGGCTGCTGTATGTATTTACTTAGGATGCTTTATTTATGCCTAGGTTGCTCGAGTTCGTATTAAGCTCGAGGGTCTTTTTGGTTGTGATAGCTATTCTCCACTTGCTTCCAGGTAAGGATTCCTTACCGTGGTTGTGTGGACCCTGCGATGCTTTCTTGAATGTGCCTTATATGCATGTTTACTTTTATGGACATGATTAGTGGATAGGACAGCTTGTGATTGCACTCCTGCTAGCATGTTTGCTTGATTGTACATGTTAGTGCCATGCTAGGATTGTTCTTCCAGCATGCCTGAGATTCCTGCTTTAAGTTCGTAGTATCAGGCTAGGTTATGTATGATTGATGATGATTATGTATGTTTAGCCAGGAATCGTTTACTCTATACTCTAGCTAGTGTGTTAGAAATTTGTCATCATCTAGAGGCCGAGAGCGGACATAACGTGCACCTTGTCCCCACCGGTCGGGAGTAGAGCGAAGCATAACGTACATTGCTTCCCCAGGCGTGCCGATGTGGATTTAGCTACCACATCGGCATAAGCCTAGTTTGTAGCTCATGCTAGAGCGGAACCACGCCAACGGTGCAAGCCCGCCTTGGCCGGTTCTTAGCTTCGTGTCGGTGGTACAGTTTGCACAGATGAGTGCCGAGGGCCTCGCACTCGTGTTCGGTGACACCGTTTCCGAGTCTTAGGCATGCGTGCACTGCCCCGCGTAGTTTGCCCTTAGGCCCCGCATTTACGCCGGTTGCGAAGAGCATGCGGTGTGCGCGCACACGCTTTAGTCGCCGGTTGGAGAGCTCCCGGGCTAATGTTCGTGAGTACACCGCTTCCTTCCGGTTTAGAGCCGGACTTGGGTACTCTCCCGATAGTCCAGATTTATAGCGAGGGTAAGAGGCCCTTGAGGACACCCATTGAGATTGGCTTTTGAGTGATCATATGGTCGAGGAGAAAGACCCTCGAGGGTGTCAGACATCTTTGGGATCGGTTTTTGAGCTGATCAATTGGCCGAGGGAGAAAGACCCTCGGAGATGTCCCGGGATTGGTTATGAGAGCCAATCATTAGGCCGGAAGTAGGAGACTTCCGAGGATTCCAGATTCTGCCTTGTAAGCTCGTTGAGCTATGATCTGTGTTGGTAACTGTTTGCATGTATACTAGGGTGCTAGATGATTGATGTATCGTATTGTACCCCGGTTGGGGATTCTTACTGAGTATGTTTATACTCACCCTTATTTCTGTGGTTTTCCACCAGGTAACTTGGGACAGTACCGGGACGGCTAGCGGAGGGAGCTGATTGATCATGGGAGCCGCAAACTCTCATCTTTATTGTTTGCATATTTGTTCAAAGATGTAGATGGACAGGAGTCCTAGGGGAAACATTATAAAAAGTTGTTTGAACTGTTTTGAATGTTTTTATATATACTGGCCAGGCTTGTTTTACTTCGTTGGTTTTCTTAAACAAAGTTGTTGATTATGTTTTAAGCATTCCCCGTTCTAAATGTTTTGAAAGGTTTTAAATATGAGCACTAAACCGCTCGGTGAAATATTTAACTTGCATGCTGAGTGAGAACCTAGGTTTAGGACCGTATTTTGGGTCGGGTTCTTACAGTTGGTATCAGAGCACAGAGTCATAGATTCTGTAGACTAACCTGCTTTCCAAGTTGTTGCCCCCATGATCATCGCACTCATGTGGCCGTCGAGTTTGTCCGAGTTCATTAAGCTAAGGGTTTAATTTTACAATCGCATCTAGTATACATGTGTTACCCTTGTTTGGCAGTGAGAGCCCTAGCGTGGGCTAGGTTTTATGCTTTGTGCGGATCGCCAGGTGTGTCGATCGCACCCGCAGGAGGTAGAGCTTAGACTCCCGTAGGCCATTTGTGGCCTAGTTGTGGTTCTCCCCTAGTGAGAGGGTGGAGGTGCTCGTGCAGATCGCTAGTGCGTGGATCGCACTCTGAGGAGCAGGACGCTTGGCATGTCCGACCGAGGAGTTGGACCATTTGTATGGAAGCTGAGGCCGCGTCCAGGGTTGTTTAGCCCGTTGGCCAGAGTTGGCCCTGGCGCTTGAGTTGCCTAGAGGAGGGGTAGAGGCTAGCACGCCTCGAGTGAGAGACCTTGAGCGAGTGTGCTCCACCATGAGGAGTTGATGGCGAGTCTTTTAGCTAACAGAGAGCGGAGACCCGGCGCGCGATTTGTAGCGCGTAGTGAGGAGTCTTGGGCATAGATAGCCCAAAATGGTAGAGTTTATTTAGAGACACCCCTCCTTGTAGTTCCAGTAGCCCCGGAGGTTCCCGGGAGGGCTTGATCAGCAGGTTTATGCTGATAAGATAGTTGGCGTTGATCGAGCCGCCGAGTTTGGCAAGTGGAAGCCTGTAGAGCTGGATGTTTTGAGACCTACTGCTAGTAGCAAGGTGGTTGGCCAGGATCGAGTTTATCATCCAAGTGTTGGGATGACCTGTTGTTCAGAGGCTGATGACCGATGTTACGAGATTGTGGCGTGCCGTTCTTGTGTTGTTTGATGCGATGAGTGTGGGGTGGAAGTCCTCCGTGAGAGGCGGACACTCACAGAGTCTCCACCAGCCACTCGGTCGATTGGCAAGCTGCCAAGTTAGTAGCTTTTGAGGAAGATGTAGAGACATCTTGTCCTCCTGCAAAGCCTGCGGTCGTTTTGCAGCCAGTTCTTTTAGTACCCTCGTAGCCGGGGGTAGTGTGGAGTTTGCTTGTCAGGACTTAATCCGTCCGTGGTTTTCAGCTGGCTATTAGAGAGAAGCACCTTCGATAGCATGTTCCGTGTGGAGCTAAGTCTTTGCCACCCGAGGGTTGGCCTGAGTATTCGTTGAGCATCGGGTGGGATGCGGGAGTGGGCCTTGGCTTGTCATTAGACGTGATGTCGAGAGTAGTCTACTCGATTCTTGAGACTCTTGTGTTGAGTGCCATTGCCCTGTCACCTGGAGTGTGACCTTCCCTACCCTCAGAGTGGCTTAAAGCCCGTAAAGGGATGTCTGTGTTGTAAAGGAAGTAGTGCCCGTTGGCACCAAGCTTTGAGAGGAGGCCTAGATTCGGGCCGCTTGGCACTTTCTCAGTGCGGTGGTTCCAGGACCTGCCGGAGTTTAGCATCCCCACTAGTCTTGTACCCATTCATGAGATTTCACCTATTTGGGTTGCATAAGAGATCTAGCTCGGTGGTAGCTAGAGGACTACAAGTTTGAGGTCGTTCGAGGGATAAGTAGGAGCTTTCCACGGTCACCGAGAGTTGGGTACAAAGGATGCTGTAGGTTGGTGAGGGCTAGGGCGTCTGAGTTCTCGCGCTTGTGTGTAAGCTTGTGAGCCAGCTTGCTGGTAGTGTGTTTCGACTACCATTGGAGTTACCCTAATATGAGTAGGGTTGGCATCGATGATGCGTGGTTGATCCAGTGTTAGAGCCATGAGTTGGATGGTTGAGTGGAGCATTTAGTGGGCACATTGGTATGAGGTATGTCAGACTGGTGTAGTTAAGCTCTGGTAAGAGTGAGTCGACCAATGAGGCATTCCGTGGCGAGTTGACCCTAAGTGGGTTGAACTCTTGTTGCTCCTTCGCTAGAAGTGGCTCTATTGGGAGGCAAAAGTTGCCTTGTGTGAGAATACTTGTTGGTTTGGATCTTAAGGAACCAAGTTGGAGCTGTACACGCCAATGTACTTTTGTGTAGCTCGTTCCGTGGAGTATTTTTCAAGAACCACGAGGGGTTTCGGGTTGTGAAACCAGTGCTCAGTTCTGAGGAGTTAGGACTTTAGTTCTTGGCAAGTGCCCTATCTTGGGTTGAGAGGCTACCGTGCCTGTAGCCGGGTTGTTGCTTAGGCAAGTTATGCTAGTTGGCCCTTGTCCTGGGTAGAGGCATTTCTTGTTGGTCGATGGTTGGAGTTCAGTTGAAACTGAACAAGGGCGATGGTAGCATAATCGCGTAGTTTCTGACCGCCATGGCTAAGAGAGTTGTTCGGATCCTTACCCTGGATAGAAGCTACAATGTGGCTGATGCTTTGAGCAAGAGGAAGTTTGGGTCTTCCAGTTGTTCCCTTCAGTGGATAGCAGAACTCGCCGCGGGGGCGATCTAGGGGTCGCGATCAGTATTACATTGCAGTTAGAGCTCGAGATCGCCACAGTGCAGGCGGGGCGAGCGATCGGCTCATTGCATCAAGTGTGGTAAGGCGCTTTTTGGATTGTGTGGAGCATCGCCGTGCTTGCTTGCTCTGATGTGGCAAGGAAGAGCTTTGGCAGCAAAGACAGTTGAGATCTTTGAGGGAGATGTGCTCGTGTAGCCGATTGTCGGTTAGACCGTTTGACGGCGGTGTGTGTCGGAGGGAGATCGGAGGAACCCTAAGTTGTGGAGAGCCTCACCAGAGCTCAGGTCGCACCAAGCGGTGTCCCTCGGTTGAGTTGCTGGATGCTTGTTGTCGGTTAACAAGTTAGAGCTGTTCTTGGTAACCTCCACGTTGATTTTCAGAATTCTTAGCGAGGTGGTGCTTGGTGTTGACCAAGGTTTGGTTCCCATGTTGTTTTGTGAGCTAGCTCGGTTCGAGCAAGCGGGCGTTGCCCTGAGGACTTGTTCCTAGTCAGGTAGTTTTGGGAGTTGGCCTCCCCCTCAGCGGTTGAGTAAGTACCGCTAGTGCTTAGTGGGTGGTTCAAGCGATTGAGGAACCCTTGGATGTTTCTCCGAGAAGAGTTGGTGGTTATTCTTTGTTGAGTTTGAGCAAGACAATGAGCGTGTGTGAAATTCGTCCTCCTTCTAAGTCCGCTTGCTAGGAAATCGTTCCTGTAAAGGAAGAGTCAGCTTAGCTCCTGAGTTGTGTAGTTGATCAGAGTAGCGCAGTGGTCAGCCTAGCGAGAGTGTCCCTGCGTCTGTTTGATAGCAAGCGGAAAGTGTTTGTTCCCGCGAGGGCGAAAGCCAGCCAGTTCCAGGGCTTGAGTTGTTGGCGGAAGGTTGTTGGAACTTTGGAGTTTGTGGAACCCCTTAGTTCTTTGGTAGTTGAGTTGCACCGTGGATACCGGCCTCGAGTTTTAACTTTTGAGATAGTCTTGCCGACTCGTGTTGTTCAGGATCCGCAAGCTTGTCTCGTGGGTGGAGTTTCTGGATTGGAAGAAGAGTTAGGTCTAAGCTATAAGGAGGAAGCCCTTGGAGCAGCCAGATGGGCTTAAGAGTTGAGTGGCAGCTTGGAGGCGAGCTTTTCTCGTTATGAGCTTGGTTTGAGTTTCTGCGAAGTAAGCCTTTCTCGGGCTTTTCTTTTAGTCGTTGTGCATTCGCAGTTGGCATTTTAGCTGAGCCACAGTTGAGTGAGTTGGCACAGAGGTGCCGTGGCATTGGGTGGTAAAGCCCTCGAGTTGCGATCCTCCAGCTATCGTGTTGCTAGTAGCCACGTAATGTTTTATTCCTTGCTGCTCGAGGTTTCCTTGAGAGGAATGTTGTTTGTTTTCCTGTCTGGCGATGTTCACCTAGGCCAGTGGCTGATCGGATTGCATTGGAGAGTTTGTTGTCGGCCGTTGAGGGGCTCCGGCTTATTAGTTTGGCTGAGTGGAGCCTGTTCTTGGACCCTGTCGTTCAGGGGTGGCCGAAGCTGAAGTATCAGCTAGTGTGTGTGGTGGTAGCCGTTTGGTGAACCAGAAAAGTGCCCTTGGCTTTGGTGCTTCGATTTCTCGTAAGATGGTTGCTTTAGTGTTGTGGACGCATGCTAGTTGAAGAAGGTTGCCTAGGGATCAGTCACCAGTTGGTGGTTCGAATTGGATTTCGTTAAGGATTGTAGGCAACCAGTGGGGTTCTTGCGGTGGGGTTCGCAGGTCTCTTGCGAAGTATGAGTAGGCCGTTTAGTTTCTTAAACCTGGGAGGTTCAATTGTTTGGCCAGCATGATGAAGGGTCGAGGCTATTGATAACAGCTATGAGCATTCAGAGAAGTTACGTCAGAGCGTGGCGTAGAGTTTTAGAGCTTGTGACCCGTCCACGAGTCTGCTGAGAGTAGCGCCATAGAGAGGCGTTCCGGATAGTTTGTGGCAGACTCGGTGTCTGTTGGGCTTGGAGCCTTTGGGAACCCAAGAGGGTTCGGTTTCAAAGAAGGATTTGTGTTGTCTTTTTCAGGAGCTTGGTTGGTTAAGAACCAGTGGAGTTTTTCTAGAGTTGTTTTCGTCTTAGGACTTTCGAGGACGAAAGTCTTAAAAGGAGGGAGTATTGTAACGGCCCTGGTTTTCTATTTGGTACCTGGTGATTTCGGGTCATTATTCGGATGTTCGGATGGGCCGTTAGAGAGTTGCTTTAACCTTTAAGGGTATTTTGGTATTTTGCTCCCGGTCGAGGTTGAGGATTTTCGGGCTTCAGTGGTCATTTCGGCCTTCGTTGAGACTTGATTAATGTTGGTTGCAAGACCCAAGGAGTTTGGGTTAGTTGATTAGAAGTTCGGAGACATTCCGGTTGATAGCAAAAATTAATTGGAATTTAATTGGTCCCATTGGGATTTGAACCCTTGCCCTAATGGTGAAATTGGAGTTTTTAGAAAAAGAAGATTTAGTTAAAAAGAAAAGAATTTCTTTAGCCGGGACCCGCAAGAGGAAAAGCCTTGGGAAGGGAATTTTAGGTTTCATAACCCTATTTAAAATAAAGAAGAGAAGGAAATCAAGAAACCCCTATTTTTCCCCTTGTTGGCCGTCTCTCTCTCTCTCTCTCTCTCTCTCCTAAAACCCTAGTCGAGCAGCCCTAGCCACACCATCGACCCACCCCCGAGCCACCCAGCCCTAGCCGCACGCACCACCTGGTCCATCGCACCACCCCTGCCCGCATAGCCCCTGCGCTGGCTCCCTGCGCGCCGCACTGACCACACCGCCACCTCCTACCGCCGCCCGGCCCACGCTGCGCAGCCGGAAGACCACACGTCGCACACCCATCGCCGCCTGACGTCGCCCGTGGCCGCCCAGCACCGCCCGACGTCGCTCGTAGTCGCACAGTGCCGCAACGCAGCCCAGACGCGCACGCCCGACGTCGCTCGTAGACCCACCGTCGCGCGCCAACCAAGCGAGCCGCTCGCTCGCGCGTCGCCTTGCAGCCGCACACCCGCGCGCTGCCCTGCGCGTCCGCCCGACGTGCCGCGCGCCCAGCGCCCAAGCCACCCTCCTTGCTGCCGAGGCCCGTGTCTTCTCGGTGGTAATTCCCGAACCAATCCCTTTGTGTTTTCTAAGCTTCTGGCTGCTGTATGTATTTACTTAGGATGCTTTATTTATGCCTAGGTTGCTCGAGTTCGTATTAAGCTCGAGGGTCTTTTAGGTTGTGATAGCTATTCTCCACTTGCTTCCAGGTAAGGATTCCTTACCGTGGTTGTGTGGACCCTGCGATGCTTTCTTGAATGTGCCTTATATGCATGTTTACTTTTATGGACATGATTAGTGGATAGGACAGCTTGTGATTGCACTCCTGCTAGCATGTTTGCTTGATTGTACATGTTAGTGCCATGCTAGGATTGTTCTTCCAGCATGCCTGAGATTCCTGCTTTAAGTTCGTAGTATCATGCTAGGTTATGTATGATTGATGATGATTATGTATGTTTAGCCAGGAATCGTTTACTCTATACTCTAGCTAGTGTGTTAGGGCTGTCATCATCTAGAGGCTGAGAGCGGACATAACGTACCTTGTCCCCACCGGTCGGGAGTAGAGCGAAGCATAACGTACATTGCTTCCCCCCGGCAGCCGATGTGGATTTAGCTACCACATCGGCATAAGCCTAGTTTGTAGCTGCTAGAGCGGAACCCTCGCCAGCGGTGCAAGCTGCCTTGGCCGGTTCTTAGCTTCAGTCGATGGTACAGCAGTGCCGCAGATGAGTGCCGAGGGCCTCGCACTCTCGTGTTCGGTGACACCGTTTCCGAGTCTTAGGCATGCGTGCACGCCGCGTGGTTTGCCCTTAGGCCCCGCATTTACGCCGGTTGCGAGAAGAGCATGCGGTGTGCGCGCACACGCTTTAGTCGCCGGTTCGGAGAGCTCCCGGGCTAATGTTCGTGAGTACACCGTTCCTTCCGGTTAGAGCGGACTTCGGGTACTCTCCGATAGTCCAGATTTATAAGCGAGGTAAGAGGCCCTTGAGGACACCCATTGGGATTGGCTTTTGAGCTGATCATATGGTCGAGGAGAAAGACCCTCGAGGGTGTCGACATCTTTGGGATCGGTTTTTGAGTGATCAATTGGCCGAGGAGAAAGACCCTCGGAGATGTCCCGGATTGGTTATGAGAGCCAATCATTAGGCCGGAAGTAGGAGACTTCCGAGGATTCCAGATTCTGCCTTGTAAGCTCGTTGAGCTATGATCTGTGTTGGTAACTGTTTGCATGTATACTAGGGTGCTAGATGATTGATGTATCGTATTGTACCCCGGTTGGGGATTCTTACTGAGTATGTTTATACTCACCCTTATTTCTGTGGTTTTCCACCAGGTAACTTGGGACAATACCGGGACGGCTAGCGGAGGGAGCTGATTGATCATGGGAGCCGCCGGCACTCTGTCTTTATTGTTTGCATATTTGTTCAAAGATGTAGATGGACAGAGTCCTAGGGAAAACATTATAAAAAGTTGTTTGAACTGTTTTGAATGTTTTTATATATACTGGCCAGGCTTGTTTTACTTCGTTGGTTTTCTTAAACAAAGTTGTTGATTATGTTTTAAGCATTCCCCGTTCTAAATGTTTTGAAAGGTTTTAAATATGAGCACTAAACCGCTCGGTGAAATATTTAACTTGCATGCTGAGTGAGAACCTAGGTTTAGGACCGTATTTTGGGTCGGGTTCTTACAAGCGGAAGGTCGTTCGAGAGGAGCAGGAACCTCTTTCCAGTGTTACCAGGGAATGAGTGCGTCAGCAGGTTGAGGTTGATAAGTGTTAGCTCGTGTGAGTATCACGCTAGTGCTAGGGCCAAGAGATCTATGTGGTTGGTAGTGCGGTCAACTACCTTCGAGTGCCTAAATCTGAGGAGAGTTGAGCATCGTAGATGCGAGTTTGGTCCAGCAGAGGGGCCATGAGTTGGATGCCTATGAGATGAGTTGGAGGCCTTATGTGATGAGTTGGATGCCTATGAGATGAGTTGGATGCTTATGAGATGAGTTGGATGCCTTATGAGATGAGTTGGATGCCTTATGTGTGAAGCACACTTGGTAGAGACGTTAGTATGAGGTAAGTTCGGTTTGGCATTGTTATGCTTTAGTAGAGCAAGGTTGCCACAGCTTCGAATATCGTGTGAAGTTGGAACTCTTGGTGTTCCTTTGGTGGACTGTATTTCTGCCGGAAGATAGTTATTGCCTTTCTAGAAAGTGCCTGTTAGACTTGGATCTCTAAAGGAAGGTTGGGAGTTGTGCACACAAGTGTACTTCTATGTAGTTCGTTCTAGTGGCGAGAGTTTCGAAAACCATGTAGGGTTTGCATTGGAGAACTGGTGCTCAATTCTTGGAGAAGTTGGACTTCAGGTGGAGGTCGAAAGGCCTTAGTTGAGGTCGTAAGGATAATGTGCTCGTAGTCGGGTTGTTGCTTAGGCAAGTTTTGTTAAGTTGGACCTAAGCTTGGTTGGTGGAACCTCTTGTTGATCATGGTTGGAGTTCAGATGGTACTTAACAAATGGTGGTTGTAGCGAAGCCACGTAGTTCCTGACCGTAGTTGCTAAGAGTGTTGCTCGAAATCCTTACCCTGGGTGGAAGCTACGATGTGGATGATGCTTTAAGTAGGAAGATGACACATTCTGTAGCATTTCTGGTCTTTTGGTTTCGAGGTTCGGAGCAGGCCAGCATGGTTGTAATGCTGGAGAAGGAGTTGTTTGTTCAGGTAGTTGACTGTTAGACCGTTTCACGACAGTGTGTGTTTGAGGGTTGCTGAAGAACCCTAGTTGTGGAGAGCCTCACCAGAGCTCAGTCAGACCAAGGTAGTGAGTTTCAGTTGGCAAGCCGGAGTCGTGTAGGTTGTAGACCTCGGGTGAGTTGCTGGCAGTTTTGGCAGGCAAGCAAGCTAGAGTTTGTTGAAGTAGAGTCCGGATTGGTTTTGGTGTGGTGGCAAGTTGGTGCTTGGTGTTGACCGAGGTGTGGTTTTCGAGTTGCTAGAAGTTAGTCTTGCTCGTGGGGCGAGTGGTTCTTGCCCTGTCGAATGTTTTCAGGTTTCGAGAGTTTTAGAAGCTGCCCCTCCTTTGGCGTTTGGGGGTGAGTCTTTGCCAGTTTGTGGTTGGTGGTTCAGTCTGTGGTGGAACCCCCTGTTGTTGCCTCCGTGAGATTTAGATGTTGTTGCTTTAGCTGAGCAAGACAGCGAGCATGTGTGGAGCTCTCTGTCCTTCGGATGTTCGCTTGTAAGGAACTATTTCTTCTTGGGAGTTGTCAGGTTACTCCTTTGGTCTTGGAGTTGGTGGTAGTGGTGCTAGGAAAAGGGAAAGTCTGTTGGCCACCTGAAAGCAGTTGTTTGTCCAGTTAAGCGAACTCGTGAGTGGTGTTCTGGAAGTTGTAGTAACGGTTGTTCTGCCTCCTATGAGTGTTTGGCCTAGTCGGTTAAGGTCCTTTGTGTGTTTGGCCTGAGAGCTGTTGCACCTTTGTAGTAGAGGAACCCCTTTGTGTCAGTTGTGGGATGAGGTTGCACCATTGTGGCTGGACTAGGGTCTTGACCTTTGAGGGATCCTTGCTGGTTAGTGTAGCTTGTGCTCTGCCAGCCATTGTTGGTGTTCTTGTTCTTGGTAGCTGGTGTTAACCGGGTAGTGGCGTTCCGTTATGGAGTTTCGGTGGGAAGGTGCAATAAGCTTAAGCTATAAGGTAAAAGCCTGTTTGTGTTGCCGTTTGGACTGGTGAGATGTGTTTCATATTTGAGGTAAGCTTCGTCTCGTTGTTTGCATGGAGGTAAGTTTAGTGGAGGGAGCCCTCTGGGGCCCTATTGATAGCAGGTTGACTTTTTCAGTCAGTGATCTAGGTCGAGCTAGAGTTGAGTAGATTGGCATAGTTATGCAGCTTGCGGTTGGTTTGGCTTCCGAGTTAGTAGCACTCAAGTTGTTGGTTCGTAGGTTTCTATGTGGGAGCCGGCAGTTGGTTGAGGTTGTTGTGTGAGTTCGGATTTTTGGCGGATTAGTTTGGGAAGCTGGAGCTCGCACCTCGCCCCAGGTGGAGATGTCATTACTGTGGAGTAGTGGCATGGCAGTTTCAGTCTAGAGTTGTTGGCACCAGGGTGTGGCAACAAAGGTTTATTCTAGGCAGTGCGTTGAAGAACCGTGGTTCTGAAGAGCGTTCTTAGAGGATTGTGAGCCGAGTGCAATTCCAATAGTGTTTTCACCCTCGTATCGATGGACTTTTGGGAAAGGTGAGCCAGATCCTTCAGAACTTGTTGCGAGTTGGTGTTTCCTTGGTTAGGCAGCGGGGGACCAGTGTTGGTTTTTATGAGGTTGCCTTGGGTAGGAGTTCCCAGCTGTTAGTTCATATGGTTCCGTTGAAGCGTTGCATGGTAAATGTTGCAGGTTTCTAGTGTATTGGGAAAAGGTTGGTGGCCGTCGTTTTTTTGGAGTCTGAGTTACTCTGGTGACCAAAGATCAGCGAAGCAAAATATTAGAGCTCGTATGTTGGTAGCCCAGAGCAGGCAGAAGTGTTAAGCCAATGTACGACGTCGAGATTTAGAGTTGAGGTTGGACAGTAAGTGTTTTTAAGGTTGCACCGATGCGAGTTGTGTTGAAGTTTGGTAAGCGAGGGAAGTGGAGTCCCTGTTTGTTGGACCATTTGAGATTCTCGAGAGGATTGGCAGAGTTGCATATCGGTTAGCTTTTCCCCATCATTGTCAGATGTGCACAGTGTTTTCATGTATCGATGTTGAGGCAGTATGTGTCAGACCCGTCGCTCATTGTGGACTTTTAGCCTTAGCAGCTTAATGAGAATTTGAGCTTCGAGGGGAAGCCTGTGAGTATTCTGGTATTTGAGACGAAGACGTTGCGTAATCGTGAGATCCGTTTGGTAAAAGTTTAGTGGAGGAGTCAGAGTTAAGAGGAAGCCGCTTGGGAGCGGGGAGGACGAGATGAGATTGCATTATCCTTAGCTGTTTCAGTCTTAAGGACTTTCGAGGACAAAAGTCATAAAAAGGAGGGAATATTGTAATGGCCCAGGTTTTCATTCCGGTCTTCCAGGTCTGCCCTAGGGGTATTTTGGTAATTTGGTCGGGCCGTCAGGGTCGTTTACGTCTTTTTTTTTCAGTTGTTAAAATTATTGGACGGACTTATGTAGGATTTTGATGCTTTGTGGATGTGTTTGGGCATGGTGAGATGCAAAAGTAAAATTGAGAAATAAAGATGTAGCAGTTGGGATACGAACCCGAGTCTCCGGGAAGTTTGTTGGGTAGTGTGCCAGATGAGCCATTGGTTGCTCTTGTTGCTTTTTCCGCGACATGTCTCGGTTAGCTTTGGGTCTTTGGGGTTTTGGTGCATTTGATTAAATGAAGGGAATTAGGTTGTTTATTCATTCTTCTCCAAATCCACCCTAACCGTCCAAGCAGCATGCCCGTCGCGACCCGCTGCCGTCGTCGCCACGGCCAAAGACCGCATCGCCACGACCCATCGCCCAAACGTCCATCGCCCAGCAGCGCCATCGCCCAGACGCCCATCGCCCAGCAGCTGCATCGCCCAAACGTCCATCGCACCAGCCAAGCAGCAGATCGCGTCGCCGTCCTCGCGCAGCCACTGCCCGTACCGCGTCGCTCTGCCCGTCCCAGCCAGTGCTCGTCTGGCCAGTGCGCCCGTTGCTCGTCTGCATTTACACGATCGTGCCCCATCAAGCCCGTCCGAGCGCGCGCGACCGCCGCCAGCCAATGACCAATGATCGTGCAACTGATGATTCAACCTGCGTCGTCGCACGTCGTGCGTGCGTGAGGCTCTCCAGCCGAGTTCTGTTTGATTTATTATTTTAGGCCTATTGATTGTAAAATGTGTTGTTGTTTGTAGGTACCCGATAGCTAGCTCGGGGTTCGTTCGAAGCATAGGGCTTTGTGTGTAGTTGCCTTCCGACCATGGTAAAGATTTCTTATCGGAGTTTTGTGGGCCCTGCGATGTAATATGTGATTGCTGTTGTATGCTTGTTTATGTTTATCAACATGTTTAGTGATAGATGCTCTGTTCTGAATTTTCGACTGGCATGATTCTCGTGTTGTTCCTCATGTTAGTTCCATGCTAGGTTGATCTGTTCTGGCATGCTCGTTATCTATTCTTGCTTCGTAGTATCATGCTAGGTTCGTTGTTTCTATTGAGCACGTATTGGATTGTTGCTGTATCTGTTTATTGATTAGAGTTATGATAGGTAGCATCCTCCGGGCGAGGATGCATAACCTATCTTGCATCCGTGGCAGGGACGTACGAGGCAGTACTCTGTCCCTGATCCGTCGTTACGGTTTAGCTAACCCTAACGGTAGCCCTCTGTAATCTTGGATGAGGGTGGCAGACTGTTAAATGCCCCAACTTTCAGGATGATGACAAGGCATTACCTTGTCCCTGGCAGTCGGCACGTCCTCAGCGTGTTTGGCCGTAGCCCTTGATTGCCACCTGATAGGGCAAGGACTGTTTCCTGGTGTAAGCCTACCACGACCGGTTCCTTAGCCTAAGGTGCGGTGGTACAGGCTGACATAGTTCACGTGTCCAGGTCTCACACCCCTATGTCAGTGACACCGATCCAGAGATTAGTTAGGCATGAGTACTGGACCAGGGCAGCTTGCCTTTAGACCCGGCACCCCCTGGTTTGCAGCAGCATGCGGTGAGTGCACACGCTCATTACAGCGCCGACCGGAGAGCTCCTCGGGATCTTGAGTTGAGTGCACCTTTCGTATCGACAGTAGACAGGCTGAGGCCGAGAGTAGTTTCTCGTATAGGATCGTATCGCGTGGTAGATTTTCCAGAGTAAGACCCTGAGATGGCATCCGAGGTTTATGTGTGGATTTAAGCTATGTGCTCCCTTCTGTGTTTATATTCATAGCTTGCATACCTTTCTGCTAGATGACCATTTATATCGTATTGTACCCCGGTTGGGGATTCTTACTGAGTAATTCGTTACTCACCCTTATTTTGTTGTTTTCCACAGGTAACCATGGTGCGAGACAGGATGGCTGAAGGAGGAGCTGTGATCATGGAAACCCGTTGTTTCGAACTCTGAGTCTTTTATTTATATTTGTATGTTTTAAATCTCCTCTGAATGCATGTAGTTGGGCACGGAGCCCTTAGGTTGTTTTCTGGTTGTTTTCTGAATTTTGACACCGATGTAAACCATTTTTGGATTTGAATGTTCAATTAAATCTCTTATCAGAGTACGTTTTAAATTGTATTTAGCTTGCAACAGATACATGGAAACATGGACAGGTTCCAGGACATTTTGTTGTTGTTTTGAATGGATGTTTACTGCTTTTTGTTTTAATCAGAATATGGCATACAAACTTGCATATTATTTTTCTAAGTTTTAAAGCATGCATTGAGGTAAAGGCCTAGTTTAGGACCCCGTTCGGGTCAGGTCTTTACACTCTCGGCCTCGATCAGAGCTTGCAAAACAACAAGAACATGATTAGGGCACACCCAACCAGCAAGCTTAGCTCTCGGCCAAAGGAAAGAAAAGCTTACCACGCGAGATTCGGCTTCTTGAACTTCAAGACTCTCCTCGGCAAGATGCAGACTCTTTGGTTTGCTGCTAGACAAGAGGAAGAAAAGCAATGCTTTCCTCGGCTTGCAAGGCTCCTCCAAGGCTCGGCTAGGGTTTGTTTACACAAACAAGAAAACCAAGATTAGGGACACAACCAATCATCACCATGAGATCTCAGCCAAAGAGAGAGGGCTTACCATACAGGGAGCGTGTAACGGCCCAGGTTTTCATCTCGGTCTTCCAGGCATGCCCTAGGGGTATTTTAGTAATTTTGGTCGGGCGTCAGGGCCGTTTCTGTCTTTTTCAGCTGCTGATATTATTGGATGGTCTTGTGTTGGGTTTTGTTGCTTTGTGGATGTGTTTGGGCTTGGAGATATGCAAAAGTAAATTAAAGAATTAAAAGTGTGGTTGTGGGGTTTTGAACCCGAGTTGCCTGGGTGGTCAGATGAATGGTGTTGCCGGTTGTGCCACAAGATGATATTGATGCTCTTTCCGCGGCATGTCTTGGTTAGCTATGGGTCTTTGGGATTTTGGTGTGTTTGATTAAATGAAGAGAAAATAGGTTTTATTCTTATTTGTTTCTCCAAACTCCCTAGCCGCCCAACAGTTCTCTCACAAGCTCCTTGCCGTGCTCTCCTTCCCAAAGCTCCATCGTTCGTCGCCCGGGTAAGTGTCCTCGATCCCTTCTTCTTTTTCGTTTGGTGTATTCTTGCTGGTCGAGAGAAGAAGAGGTGAGCTTTGGTTTTGTTGCAGCTAGCCGAGAGGACCACCAGCAGCCCCATCGCCAGCAGCAGATCGCGTCGCCCATCGCCAAAGCCAGCTCCCGACGCCCATCGCCCGGTAAGCAGCGGCCAGCGTCGCCCCCCTCGTTACGCCCGAGACGCCCATCACTCAGCCCCTACCATCGCGCCAGACACCCATCGCCTGCAGCAGCTGCTCGGGCGCCATCGCGTCGCCAGCAACTGCATCGCCCCTACAGCGCCAGCGTGCCAGCGTCGTCGCCCATCCGCTCGCCGTCCCAGCGCGAGCTCGCCTGCATCGCTTGTTCTCGTCTGCACGCTAGCGCCTCAGCGCCCATCCGCTCGCAGCTTAGCACTCGTGCAGCTTGTCTGTCCGAGCGTCAGCCGTGCCGTGTGAGTTGCTCCTGAGCTGAGCCCTGTTTGTTTTGTTATTTTAGGCCTATTGGTTGTAATATGTGTTGTTGTTTGTTATGTACCCGATAGCTACCTCGGGGTTCGTTTGCAACATAGGGCCTTAGTGTGTTATTGCCTTTCGACCAAGGTAAGGATTTCTTATCGAAGTTGTGTGGGCCCTGCGATATACTCTGTGATTGCTGTTTGTATGTTTGTTTATGTTTATCAGCATGATAGTGGATAGGTGCTGTGTTCTGAATTCCGACTGGCATGATTCTCGTGTTGTTTCTCATGTTAGTTCCATGCTAGGTTGTTCTATTTTGGCATGCTCGTTATCTGTTCTTGCTTCGTAGTATCATGCTAGGTTCATTGGCTCTGCTGAGCACGTATTGGATTGTTTGTTGTATCTTTTTATAGTTTAGAATTATGGTAGGTAGCATCATCCTGGCGAGGGTGCATAACGTAACTTGCATCCGTGGCAAGGACGTACGAGGCAGTACTCCGTCCCTGATCCGTCGTTAGGGTTTAGCTAACCCTAACGGCAGGCCAATGCAATCTTGGGTGAGGCTGGCAGACTGTTAAATGCCCCAACGATCGGGGGAATGACGAGGCATTGCCTTGTCCCCAGCAGTCGACACGTCCTCAGCGTGTCGGCCGTAGCCCTTGATTGCCACCTGATAGGGAAAGGACCGTTTCCTGATGTAAGCCTACCACGATCGGTTCCTTAGCCTCAGGTGCGGTGGTACAGGATGACATAGTTTACTTGTTCTGGTCTCACACCCCTATGTTCAATGACACTGATCCAAGATGACCCAACACCCCCTGGTTTGCAGCAGCACGCGGTGCACGCTCACACTCATTACAGCGCCGACTGGAGAGCTCCTCGGGATCTTGAGTTCAGTGCACCTTTCGTATCGACAGTAGGAAGGCTGAGGCCGGGACTAGTTTCTCGTATAGTATCGTATCGCATGGTAGTTTTCTGGAGTAAGACCTTGAGATGGCATCCGAGGTTTATGTGTGGATTAAAGTAAAGTGCTCTCTTCTGTGTTTATATTCATGGCTTGCATACATTTCTGCTAGATGACCAGTTATATCGTATTGTACCTCAGTTGGGGATTCTTACTGAGTAATTCGTTACTCGCCCTTATTATGTGGTTTCCATAGGTAACCATGGTGCGAGACAGGATGGCTGAAGGAGGAGCTGCTTATCATGGAAACCAGGTGTTTCACTCTCCGTCTTATGTTTATGTTTTATGCTGTTATTACCCTCTGAATGCATGTAGTTGGGCACGGAGCCCTTAGGGTGTTTTATGATTGTTTTCTGGATTCTGACACTACTGTAAACCGTTTGAAGTTTTGAATGATTTGAATAAGTCTCTGATCAGAGCATGTTTTGGAAATGTATTTGGCTTGGAACAGGTACTTGGAAACAGGGACAGGTTTCAGGAATTAAATGATTGACTTTAAAAATGGATGTTTATATGTTTTAGTTTTCATTCAGAATCTGGAATACAATCCTGCATATTGTTTCTAAGTTTTTAAAGCATGCATTGAGGTAAAGGCCTAGTTTAGGACCCCATTCGAGTCGGGTCTTTACAGAGCGGTTGCAAGAAACTTGAGGGAGTACGTAGCAGCAAGGACTTGCTTGCTTGATGAGTTTCGGCAACAAGGAGAGTGATTTAGAAGGAGAACTCGACACTCACAAGGGGAAGAGCAAGGTTTCGGCCACTCCATGAAGAGGAGCAAGGGTTGTCGGCTACAAGGGTAAAAGAAGAGAACAACTTGGTTCGGTTAGGGTTTGCCCAAGCAACAAGGAAAGCAAGCCTCGGCTAGGAAAAAGAAAGGAAAAGGAGATGATTACCTCGGTTCTTGATCTTGATCTTGATCTTGGAGAAACGGCAAGAAGATGGAGAGGAAAAGGGGAAGAAGATGCTCTTGGCAAGCCAAGCAACCAAACAAAAGAGAGGAATCGAGAAGGATAAAGTGCTCGGCAAGAGGAGAAGAATGGAGGATGAAATCGGCAAGATTAGGGAAGTTGGAGATGAAGAAATAGCAATTTTGGGAGAGGAAACGTGCGGCTACGAGAAGGACAAAGAGAAAAATACGATTCTTTCTATAGTTTTTAGTCGATTGAAATCCTTGGCTTTCCCCCTTCGAGTCCCAGCTTAAGCAAGTATTTCAATACGATTCTTTCTTGCCCAGATGATGCTACCTATTTGAACTCTAAACTATAACATCAACAGCAAACAATCCAATACGTGCTCAACAGATACAACGATCCTAGCATGATACTACGAAGCAAGAACAGATAACGAGCATGCCAGAACGGAACAACCTAGCATGGACTAACATGAGAAACAACTTAAGAAATCATGCCAGTCGGGAATTCGGAACAAAGCACCTATCACTAAACATGCTGATAAACACAAACAAGCATACAAACAGCAATCACATATTATATCGCAGGGCCCACACAACTCCGGTAAGAAATCCTTACCTTGGTCGGGAGCCAACTACACACAAAGATCCTATGCTGCGATCGATCCTGAGCTAGCTAACGAGAACCTAACAAGCACAATAATTATCATAATCCATAGGCGCGCGGACAGACAGGTTGCATGGTCGTGGCTGCTGCTTTGAAACCGATGGACGCCGATGGGCGGCGAGGGCCGCGCGCGAGGCAGAGGCTGGCTGGGCGGCGCAGCGCGCAGCGCGCTCTACGCGCGGACGGAAGGAGCAATGCAGCACGGGCGGACGCGCTGGCGGGGACTAGCGTTGGGCGCTGGGGCTGCGCGCGGGTTGACGCTGCTGCTCACGCAGACGAGCGACGAGCGCACGGGCGCTGATGCTGCTGCTCGCAATGGAGCTGGGCGACGCGACACGGCTGGGCTGCGACGCGATGCGACTGCTGGGCGTCTGGGCGTGCGTTCCGGCTGTGCGACGGGCTGCTGCAGGCGAGGGGCGTGCGATGAGCAAGGCTGGACGCTGCGCTGCTCGGCTGGGCGACGGGCTGGGCGACGACGGTGAGCGAGGTGTCTGGCTCGGCTGCTGGGGCTCTCCTCTCGGCCAGCTACAAACAAAACACACACACTCACCTCTTTTCCTCTCCCGGCCAGCAAGAACAGCAGACTAACAAAAGAGAGAAAGGGAGATCGAGATCACTTACCCGAGATGAAGAACGATGGAGCTTAAGAAGAAGAACCGGCAAGGGGGCTTGGGAGAGAAGGCTTGGGCGGCAATGGGTGTTTTGGAGAAGAAACTCATCAACCCTATTTACCCCAAGGACTCAAGGCTAACCAAGATATGCCGCAGAAAGAGCGACAAGAGCCTCTTGTGGCTCAACTGGCAACTCCACCCACTTGACTTCCTAGCACCCCGGGTTCGAAACCCAACACCCACACTTTTAAATCCCTATTTTACTTTTGCATCTCTCCATGCCCAAATACATCCACAAAGCATCCAAATCCTACAAAAGACCATCCAATAATTTTAGCAACTGAAAAAGACATAAACGGCCCTGACGGCCCGACCAAATTACCAAAATACCCCTAAGGCATACCTTGAAGACCGAGATGAAAACCTAGGCTGTTACAATTGATCAGCTAAAAAACCGATCCCAAAAGATGTCTGACACCCTCGAGGGTCTTTCTCCCTCGACCAAATGATCGGCTGAAAAAAACCAATCCCAACGGGTGTCCTCAAGGGCCTCTTACCCTCGCTAAAAAAATCTGGACTATCGGGAGAGTACCCGAAGTCTAGCTCTAACTAGAAGGAACTGGTGTACTCACGAACATTAGCCCGGGGGAGTTCTCTAAACCGGCGACTAGTGCGTGTGGGCGCACACCGCATGCTGCTGTAACCGGCGTAAATGTGGGGGACTAGGTACAAACTACGAGGGCCAGGTACGCATGCCTAAAGACTCGGAAGCGGTGTCACTGAACACAGTAGTGCGAGGCCCTCTGCACTCATCTGTGCAGCCTGTACCACCGACCTGAAGTTAAGAGCCGGCCAAGGCAGGCTTGCACCGTTGGCAGGGTTCCGCTCTAGCAGGCTACAAACTAGGCTTATGCCGATGTGGTAGCCTACTCCACATCGGCTGTCGTGAGGAAGCAAGGTACGTTATGCTTCGCTCTAACTCCCGACCGGTGGGGACAACATACGTTATATCCACTCTCAGCCTCTAGATGATGAGAAACCCTATAAGTCTAACTACGAGTACAAAATAACTGATTCCTAACTAAACATACATATCAACATCCATCACACTTAACCTAGCATGATACTACGAACTTGAAGCAGGAATCATAAGCATGTTGGAAGAACAAACCTAGCATGGCACTAACATGTACAAACAGGCAAACATGCTAGCAGGAATTCCAACACAAGTTGTCCTATCCACTAACATGCTCATAAAAGTAAACATGCATACAAGTCACAATCAAGAAAACATCGCAGGGTCCACACAACCACGGTAAGAAATCCTTACCTGGAAACAAGCAGAAAATAACTACCACAATCAATAAGCGACCCTCGAGCTTCTAAGCGAACCCGAGAAACCTAAGCAATCAATAAAAATATGCTAATTAAATAAACAGCAGCCAACAGCTTAGGGCCCAAAAGAGAAAAGACTCGGGAATTACCAACTCATAAGACACAAGGTCTCAGCCCAATCCTCACAGCAAGGCAGGCTCGCGCAGCAGCGGGGCGGGCGTAGTAGGGCGCGATTTGAGCAGGCTGGGTGCTACTCGGGCGTCTTTGGCGCGGCGCAGGGGACGACCGATGCTTTGCGCGGGACGAGTCTTGGGGCGCAGGTGTGCAGACGCGGGCTGGCGAGGGGCATATGCATGCGGACTCGCGCTGGTGCGGGGAGCAGGCGTGCAGACGTGGCTGGTGCGGCACGCGGGCAAGGCGTCTGGGCTGCTGGTGGTGTCGGGATGCAGACGATGGTCCTGCTACGGGCGTGCGACGGCTAGGCGAGGCAGGGGCTGGGCGGTGGCGTGCGGCGCTGGGGCTGGTGGCTCGGTGCAGTGCGGCGCTAAGACTGGGCGGCAGCGTGCGGCGCTTGATGAAATCGGCAAAGTGAGAGGGGAAGGAGTGTGGGTGGTGTGCGGCAAAACAAGGGGAGTGGAGATTTTCTTGATTTTTCCTTCCTTTTCCTAATTTAAATAGGCATTGGTGACCTAACTCCTTTCCCAAGGCTTCCACCTTCTAGTCCCGCCTGAAGCAATCTTTTCTCTTAATTAAAACTCATTTAAGTCAAACTCCCAAATAGTCATTTAGGGCAAGGGTTCAAATCCCAATGGAAGCACTCAAATTAATATTAATTTTGCCAATAACCGAACCACTTCCAAACTTCCAAACAACTAGCCCAACTTCTTGGGTCTTGCAACCAACAACAATCAAGCCTCGACAAAGGCAGGAATGACCTTGGAATCCTGAAAATCCCCAAACCCTGACCGGGGAGCAAAAAGACCAAAATACCCCTAAGGGTTAAAATAGCTTTAACGGCCCAACCGAACAACCGAATATTGAACCGAAAGCACATGGGAAACCAGAATAGAAAACTGGGTCGTTACAATACTCCCTCCTTTTAAGACTTTCATCCCCGAAAGTCCTAAGACGAAAACAACTCTAGGAAAACTCCACTGATCCTTAACCAACCGAACTCCCAAATAAGACAACACTAGTTCTTCTTCGAAACCCAAACCTTCTTGGGTTCCCAAAGGCTCTAAGCCACAATGCCATCCAGTCTGCCACAAACTATCTCAACCAAGACTGGACATATACTGAACTCCGAAGAAAGAGATGTGATAGTGCTAGTCGGTAAGCCACATCCTCTGACTCGCACTAACTCTCAACGACCTTACGACCCTAGGGCTCACTTATCCCTGCTGACCCAACTCGAAACGTGTAACAGCCCGGATTTTAGTTAAATATAAAATAAGGTTTAAAAGATGTTTTTGGAGGACTCGAACCCTCGGCCTCAAAGAGAGATGGGAGTTTGGAATTAATTAAGGAAAATAAATGCGTCAACTTGGGTTTGAAGGAGGAAAGCCTTGGGAAGGAAATTTTAGATTTCCAAGCTTATTTAATTTGAGGAAGAAAGAAAAAAAAAAAACACTCCTCTCGCAAAACCCTCTCCCCACACCCTCGCCGCCGCCGCCCATCGTCGCCGTCGCGCTCCGCCAGCCTTCGCGCCGCATCGATCGATCACCAAGCCAGCCGTATCGCGCGTCGCCGCCGCCGCACCGTGCGCCCCAGCGTCGCCCGTTGCCGCACCGTGCGCCCCAGTATCGCCTGTCGCCGCACCGTGCGCCCCAACGTCGCCCGTCGCCGCCGCACCGCGGCGCCCAAAGACTGCCGCCGCCGCCGCCACAAGGCGCCCAGCGCCGCCGTCGCGAACCGTGCGCCCAGCGCACCGCCGCGCTCGCTCTGTCCGCCGCATCCAAGCGACCGCGCAAGCACCACCGCGTCGTTCGTCGATCGCCCGCGTCGCCGCCGCTCGCCGCGCGTCGTCCCAACGTGTCGCTTCGTTCCGCCGGCCCGCAGCCAGTCGCGCGCACACCGCCTGCCGCCCGTCGAGCGCCTTGACCGTGCGCGCCGAGAGCGATGCAGCGCGCTTAGCGCCCTGCGCGCGCCGCTGCCAGCGTCGTTCTTGCTCCTTGTTGCCGAGACGTGTGTCTTCTCGGTTGGTAAATTCCCGAGACCGACCCTTTGGACTTTATGTTCTTTTTAGCTGCTTTGTTGGTTAATTAGGTTGATTTTATTACTTGCTTAGGTTGTCGGGTTCGCTTAGAAGCTCGAGAGTCATCCGTTGATCGTTGGTTCTATTCACTTCCGGTGAAGATTTCTTACCGGGTTGTGTGGACCTCGCGAATACTTGATAGCATGCTATGTGTTGTGTTTGTATGAAATTGCTAGTGGATAGGTTGCTTGTTCTTTCTTGTTTTCGGACGGTTTTTGTGCTTGTGATTCTGATATATCCCGTTAGTTTCATGCTAGGGGTTAAATTGTCTCGGCATAACCGTAACCACGTTATCCTCGTTAGTGCCATGCTAGGAATTGGAGGGTGATGTATAGTGTAAGAGATTGTAGGGGTAACTAGTGCGTCCCGCTCGGGTAAGACCCCGATGGACATCCGGAGGTGTAAGACCCGATGGGCATCCTAGGTGTATAAGACCCGATGGGCATCACCGAGTTGGAGGTGTAAGACCCGATGGGCATCCTAGGTGTATAAGTCCCGATGGGCATCACCGAGTTGGAGGTGTAAGACCCGATGGGCATCCTAGGTGTATAAGACCCGATGGGCATCACCGAGTTGGAGGTGTAAGACCGATGGGCATCCTAGGTGTTAAGACCCAGATGGGCATCACCGAGTTGGAGGTGTAAGACCCGATGGGCATCCTAGGTGTATAAGTCCCGATGGGCATCACCGAGTTGGAGGTGTAAGACCCGATGGGCATCCTAGGTGTATAAGTCCCCGATGGGCATCATTGAGTTGGAGGTGTAAGACCCGATGGGCATCCTAGGTGTATAAGTCCCCGATGGGCATCACCGAGTTGGAGGTATAAGACCCGATGGGCATCCTAGGTGTATAAGTCCCCGATGGGCAACACCGAGTCCTAGGTTGTGTAAGGCTCGAAGGACACCCAGTGTGGAACCTAGGGTGGTTGGTAGTCTGTAAGCCTCGAATAGGCAAGCCCAAGAGTGACGTTCGATGACCCATCTGTTTGCTCCGAGTCATTGCATGGTTGCATGTCCGTGTGCTAAATGATATGTTTTCGTATTGTACCCTGTTGGGGATCCTTCTGAGTAACTCGTTGCTCACCCTTATTTTCTGTGGTTTTCCACGGGTAACTTGGGACATCGGCGGGGATGGCTAGGAGGAGGCGATGGATGATCATGGATAGTGACTGGGATGCATGTTCTTTTATTGTTTTCTTATGATTTAGCATGTAGTGGGACTTGAGTCCCTAGGAAAAGTACTCAAAACCTATTTTATGTTTCTCGTCTTCGTTTCCCTTGATTTGTTTTTAAGAAAGTCTTGATCAGTCATCTACTGTTTATTTTAAATGGAATTATATTTTCTTTGTTTTGAATGTGCTTACTTCAAAGATTTAAATTTCAAACTCTGAATGACGTTTTACATTCCTAGACATGCATGCTAAGTAAGGATCTAGGTTAGAGACCGCTTCTTTTGGGTCGGGTCCTTACAGTTGGTATCAGAGCCCAGAGTTATAGGTTCTCGTAGGACCGACTGCGATTGTAGGTTGTTTTCCATGATCATCGGCGCTCACCACCATCGTATG
Source organism: Sicyos edulis (assembly GCA_036507275.1). NCBI lineage: Eukaryota > Viridiplantae > Streptophyta > Magnoliopsida > Cucurbitales > Cucurbitaceae > Sicyos > Sicyos edulis. The sequence continues at coordinate 25,743,893 of CM071847.1, forward strand.
TCCGAAAGTTTAAGGTTAAGGGTTAAGAATTACAATACCGTTTGCACCTTGCATGTATATGACTTGTTGTTGAGGAGCGGGAAAAGCAGTTACGATTCATTGTTCGTTTGGGTGTAGATTGTCGTTATGCCGATCCACTCGTAGAGGCGGCGGGGAGGCTCGAGGCCGACCAGCCAGGGGCATTCGTATTGATTCCGACACGGGAGGGGCGTCGTCCCAAGCCGATCGCGATGTTAGGCCACCTCAGGCCCCTTCTCATGTGTTGCCCTGTGAGGGCGTGGAGGCAACTTCACCTCGGGAGGCTGCACCGAGAGTTGCTTTTGTGGAGTCCATGAGGGCTCTTATGGTTGGGTTGCTTTGTCGACCAGAGGGGCCAAGCAGAGGGGAGAGACGCAGCTCTGTGTAGCCGCACAGAGGAGGAGTCTCGGATTCGGATAGAGCAAATGACCGAAAGTAGTTGAGCAGAGGACCGCAGATGCCACCAAGATCGCCCGGCTCAGCGAGGAGCCAATTGTGAACGAGGCCGTTGTGGCGGAAGGTGCTGAGGATTTGGGCAAGTGGCTAAAAGATGTCGTCAAATGGAAGCCGGAGAAGTTTAGTGCCCTCGGAGAACCACCGTGGCGGCCAGGTGGATTGCCGAGCTAGAGTATACTTTTATGGTAATGGCTTGTCTCGAGGTGCAAATGAGCTCGATGTGCAAATTTCATGCGTTAGCCGGAATGACCAAGTGGTGGTGGGATTCCACCTTGAGTGAGAGACCAGGTGGGTCTCCCCACCACACGGGAATTCTTCAAGGCCGTGAGTTCAAGGCAAAATTTATCAATGAAGAAGCCCAAGAAAAGATGATTGAGTTATTTTCGAACCTTAAGCAGGGGTCTGACCCAATCGAGGTGTATGAGAGGAAGTTTTTGGAGTATGGGTACTTCGCACCGCAGTTGATTGCTACTCCTGAGCTGAAGATCAGGAAGTTTATTGCGGGTGTGAGGCAGGGAGTGTCTCAGATGTTAGAGCACAGCCCCTGAGACTTTTGCCAAGGCGAAGCGATTGGCAACTATTTATGATGGAAAGTATCCTCCGAGAGCGAGTTGTTAGTCTGTTGTGGTGCGAAAGGCCCAGTGTACTCGGGTCGAAGCGTAAGTTTGACGCAGAGGTAATGGACATGGAGGCGGTCAGCGCCGTCGGTACTTATCATGGCAGAGACCAAAGACCGGATCGTAAATCGTGATCACCTCGCCAACAGGCGTGGGGAGGCCGCCACCGTATTGTAGACCACGTGGTAAACAAAGATTGGGTGCCGTGTGGTGGTAACCCTAGAGCTTGCTATAATCGTGGTAAGGAGGGGCATCGGGCCCGCATTGCAACCAGAGAGAAGCGGTGGTGGCACACCAGGCTCAAAGAGGGAAGAGTATATGCTACGACTCTCCGGAGGTCGAGAGAGCCGGACCAGCGATGGCGAGTGCACGCTCCTAGTTCTTGAACACCTCGCCTTTGTGTTGTTTGATTCGGGTTCCACCCATTCTTTTGTTTCTCATTGCTTTTTCTTTGGCGTGCTTGCATGAATTTAGAGCCTCTAGGTTTTGAGTTGTCTGTCGCTACTCCTCCTGGAACTAGTATGTTGGCTAGCCTTTGAAGGTAAGGGATGGTCGGATCATGTGTCCGACCAGACTCTGCAGTTACCCTCATAGTGTTAGCTATGAGCGGTTTTGATGTGATTCTCGGCATAGATTGGTTAGCCGATAACCACGCTATGATTGACTGTCGTTGTAAGGAGGTGGTGTTCAGGCCGCCAGGTAGGCCTACCTTTAAATTTCGGGGCACCTAGAGTGGGGTGTGTCCGCCGGTGATTTCGGCAGTTAAAGCTCACCGTTTGTTAGCTCGAGGAGCTTGGGGTTTCTTATCTAAGTTGGTGGGAGAACCGTGACCAGCTATCTCATCGAGCAGTGCCCATAGTGCAAGAGTTTGCGGATGTTTTTCCCGAAGAGTTGCACGGCTTTGCCGCCAAGAGGGAGGTGGACTTCTCAATAGAGCTGGAGCCGGGACTCGCCCTATCTCGAAGCTCCTTATCGCATGGCGCTAGCAGAGCCGAAAGAGTTAAAAGAACAGTGCAGGAGTTGCTTGACAGAGGATTTATTAGGCCGAGTGTGTCCTCGTGGGAGCACACCGTCTTTGTTTGTTAAGAAAAAGGATGGCTCGATGGGTCTATGCATCGATTACATGAGGAACCGAACAAGGTAACCATTAAGAACAAGTATCCGCCGCCTCGTATCGATGACTGTTTGACCAGGCTCGGGGAGCTTGTGTGTTTTCGAGGATTGACTTGAGGTCGGGCTACCACCAGTTGAGGATTCGGGATGCAGATATTCCCAAGACAGCGTTCAGGTCGAGGTATGGGCATTATGAGTTCGTAGTCATGTCTTTCGGACTGACGAACGCCCCCACTGCATTCATGGACATGATGGACAGAGTGTTCAAGGCGTTCTTGGACCGCTTTGTCATCGTGTTCATAGATGACATTCTTGTGTACTCTAAGTCTAAGGAGGACCATGCCTCGCACCTAAGGCAGATTTTGGCAGCCTTGCACGAGAACAAGCTCTATGCGAAGTTCTCAAAGTGTGACTTTTGGCTCGAGGAGGTAGCTTTTCTGGGACACGTTGTGTCTAAGGAGGGAGTGGCTGTGGACCCTTCGAAGGTAGAGGCCGTTAGTTCGTGGGCCAGACCGACGACTGTGTCGGAGATTCGTAGCTTCCTGGGTCTGGCCGAATATTACCGACGCTTCGTTCAAAATTTTTCCGCTATAGCCGCCCTGCTTACTCGATTGACGAGGAAGGGTGTTGATTTCGTTTGGGATAGGAAGTGCGATGAGAGTTTTGCTAAGCTAAAGAGCGCTTTGACGTCTGCCGCCTCGGTGTTGGCGATTCGGAGGGAATCGGGGTTTCGTGGTGTCTGATGATGCCAAAGAGTTTGGTTTGGGTTGCGTTTTGATGCAACACGGTAAGGTGATAGCATACGCTTCCAGGCAGTTGAAACCGCACAGCCGGAATTACCCGACTCATGATATGGAGTTGGCAGCGGTCGTCTTTGCACTTAAGATTTGGAGGCACTACTTGTATGGGGAAAAGATTCAGATTTTCTCGGATCACCAAAGCCTCAAGTATTTCTTCACTCAGAAGGACCTGAACATGAGGCGAGGAGGTGGTTGGAACTCGTGAAGGATTACGATGTGAGATATTGTATCACCCCGAAAGGCAAATGTTGTGGCGGATGCACTAAGTAGGAAGACCTCGCATCTAGCAACGTTGGCAAATCCCAAAAGTATCATAAGGAAAGACCTCAAGAGAGCGAGAAATAGCAAAGGTTGTTGTTAGGGATGTTACCGCCGTAGTAGCTCGATTGACCATCCAGCCTTCGGTAAGGCAAAGGATTATTGACGACCAATTGAATGATCCTAAGTTGAAAAAGTTGTATGAGAGGTCCCAGCTGATGGTGACTTTGATTTTGAGATATTTGCGGATGGTGGCTTGAGATATAAGGGTCGGCTATGTGTCCCACCGATGCCGGTATTCGTTCTGAATTGTTGACCGAGGCTCACACCTCGCCTTTTGCATGGCACCTGTGGGGTAACAAGATGTACCAAGATCTTAAGCGACTTTTTGGTGGATGGGGATGAAGAGAGAGATTGCCCGGTTTGTCGATCGGTGTCTCACTTGTCGCAAGTGAAGAAGGCGCCTAGGCGAAAAACCAGCAGGGTTGCTACGATCGCTCGGGGTGCCACAAAGGGAAGTGGGAGGAAATTACCATGGATTTTATTTCAGGATTGCCCAGAACCCCTAGAGGATATGCACAGATTTGGGTGGTCGTTGATAGGTTGACTAAGTGTGCCCACTTCATTCCGGGCAGGATAAACTACACCGTGGAGCAGTGGGCACAGCTGTTCCTTGAGCAGATAGTGAGGTACCACGGAGTGCCAGTTAAAATTATCTCCGACCGGGATTCCCGTTTTACATAACGGTTTTGGAAGGCCCTTCAGGCAGGTTTGGGCACTGTAAAGACCCAACCCGAAAATGGAACTAAATCTAGGTCTTTACTCAGCATGCAAATTTAAAACATAAAAAGGACCCAGCCAGGGTCGGATTAAAAGCTTTTCAAAGACAGGAGCGGGAAAACAGTCAAAACAAAATAATCATTCATTCAAACTAAAAACTGTGACTGATCAGTACTTTTCTTAAAAACAATAAAGTAGTTCAAATCTTAAGTTTATTCCTATGGACCAAGGTCCAACTACATGCTGAATTCAAAATAGTAAAGAAAGACACGACAGAGTGTCAGCAGCATCCATGATCTCCCAGCTCTCTCCGCTAGCCGCCTCGGTGTTGTCCCAAGTTACCTGTGGAAGAAACCACAATAAGGGTGAGTATAAACATACTCAGTAAGAATCCCCGACCGGGGTACGATATGATGCAATCAATCATCTAGCAACCTAGTACACATGCACACAGTTATCAACACGGATCATAGCTCAACGAGCTCTTAAGGCAAATTCGGAGTTCTCGGAAGTCTCCTACTTCCGACCTAATGATTGGTTTACATAACCAATCCCGGGACATCTCCGAGGGTCTTTCTCCCTCGGCCAATTGATCAGCTCAAAAACCGATCCCAAAGATGTCCGACACCCTCGAGGGTCTTTCTCCCTCGACCAATTGATTAGCTCAAAAGCCAATCCCAATGGGTGTCCTCAAGGGCCTCTTACCCTCGCTTATAAATCTGACTATCGGAGAGTACCCAAGTCCGCTCTAACGAAAGGAACCGTGTACTCACGAACATTAGCCTGGGAGCTCTCCGAACGGCGACTACTGCTAACGCTGTACGCGCACACACCGCATGCCGCCGCAACCGGCGTAAATGTGGGGCCTAAAGTACAAACTACGCGCGGGCTAGGTACGCATGCCTAAGACTTCGGAAACGGTGTCACCGAACACGAGAGTGCGAGGCCCTCGGCACTCATCCTGCAGGCACTGTACCACCGACTGAAGCTAAGAACCGCCAAGGTAGGCTTGCACCGCTGGCGAGGGGTCCCGCTCTAGCAGGGCTACAAACTAGGCTTATGCCAATGAGGTAGCTAATCCTCATTGGCTTCCGGGGGGAAGCAATGTACGTTTTGCTTCGCTCTACTCCCGACCGGTGGGGACAAGGTACGTTATGTCCGCTCTCAGCCTCTAGATGATGACAGCCCTAACACACTAGCTAGAGTATATAGTAAACGATTCCTGGCTAAACATACATAATCATCATCCATCATACATAACCTAGCATGATACTACGAACTTAAAGCAGGAATCTCAAGCATGCTGGAAGAACAATCCTAGCATGGCACTAACATGTACAAACAAGCAAACATGCTAGCAGGAATGCAATCACAAGCTGTCCTATCCACTAATCATGTTCATAAAAGTAAACATGCATATAAGGCAAGATCAAGAAAGCATCGCAGGGTCCACACAACCGCGGTAAGAAATCCTTACCTGGAAATAAGTGGAAAATGCTAACACGAGTCAAGCAAGACCCTCGAACTTTTAAAACGAACTCGAGCAACCTAGGCATATTAAAAGCATCCTAAATAAATATACAAAGACCAAAGAGACTTAAAAAAATCAAAAGGGAAAGGCTCGGGAATTACCAGTAGAGAGGACACGCTCTCGGCGGCAAGAAGCGGGCGTATGGGCGCTGCTTGCAGTGCGCCACAGGCGCTGCTGGCTCGAGCGCTGGGAGCACAGAGCAGCGCGCGCGCACACGTCTCTCTGACGGACGGCGATGGCAGCGCGCGGCGATCGGCTCCGGCGGCGATGCGCGGCGAAGCGGCTCGCTGGGTTGGCGCGCGGCGAGCGTCTCGATCGGCTGGGCGTGATGCTGCGCAGCAGTAACGGCCGACGTCGGCGACGGGCGTCCGGCGATGATGGCCTGCGACGGTGGGGCTTCTGGTCTACAGATAAGCGCGCGGCCGGGAAGGCAGGGGCCGAGCGGCTCAGGCGGGTGGCCTGGTAGTGTGGTCTGCAGTGCGCGCAGGGCAGGCTGGTGTGCGGGCAGGTGTGGTGCGATGTGGCTGGGGTGGCTCGGCTGGGTGGTGCGGCTGGGTTAGGGTGCTTGGCTCGATTTAGGAGAGAGAGAGAGAGAGAGAGAGAGAGAGAGAGAGAGAGAGAGAGAGAGAGAGAGAGAATGCGGCTATGAGGGGAAAATTAGGGGTTTTCTTGATTTTCCTTCTTTTCCTTATTTTTAAATAGGTTAGGAGACCTAAATTCCCTTCCCAAGGCTTTTCTCTTGCGGGTCCCGGCTAAAGCAACCTTCTTTTCTTTTTCTTTTTAATTAAGACTCTTTTCTTAAAACTCCAAATTCACCATTTAGGGCAAGGTTCAAATCCCAAAAGATTCAATTAATTTTCCAATTAATTTTGTTTTTAACCGGGATGGAAAGTCAGGCTATTACTGCACAGAGTGCAACTACAACACACCTTCCACCCACGTGCATCGATGGCCGACCGAGCGGGTAAATCCGATCTTAGAGGATATGTTTCGAGCTGCGTGTTGGATTTCCCCAGCGATTGGGACCAATGCTTGTATTTGATGGAGTTCGCCTACAACAATAGTTTTCATCAACCATTCGGATGGCACCGCTTTGAAGCATTGTATGGTAAGCGCTGCAGATCCCCAGTATTCTGGGAAGAGGTTGGAGACAGGGGTATTGGGTCCAGAGTTGCTCCAGATTGACCAATGAGGCTGTCCCGAAGATCGAGCTCGAATGTTGACAGCCCGAGCAGGCGGAAGAGCTACGCCGATGTCGACGTAGAGAGTTGGAGTTTGAGATTGGCCAAAGACGTGTTCCTTAAGGTGGCTCCGTCGTGGAGTTACGAGGTTTGGTAGGAAGGGAAGCCGAGCCCCAGGTTTGTCGGACCATTCGAGATCCTCGAGAGGATCGGGGCCGTAGCTTACCGGTTAGCATTGCCGCCATCCTTGGCTGCAGTGCATGGTGTGTTCCATGTTTCGATGCTCCGCCAGTATGTGGCAGACCCTTCGCATGTCATAGATTTCGAGCCTTTGCAGCTAAACCATGACCTGAGCTTTGAGGAAAAACCCATAAAGATCTTAGCATTTGAGAAGAAAGTCTTGAGGAACCGAGCTATTGATTTAGTGAAAGTGCAGTGGCGGAATCAGAGAGTCGAGGAAGCTACTTGGGAGTTGGAAGGGGAGATGAGGAGAAATTACCCGGGGTTGTTTTAGTGCAGCAACTTCCGAGGACGGAAGTCCTCCAAGGAGGGAGTATTGTAACAGCCCGGATTTTAGTTAAATATAAAATAAGGTTTAAAAGATGTTTTTGGAGGACTCGAACCCTCGGCCTCAAAGAGAGATGGGAGTTTGGAATTAATTAAGGAAAATAAATGCGTCAACTTGGGTTTGAAGGAGGAAAGCCTTGGGAAGGGAATTTTAGATTTCCAAGCTTATTTAATTTGAGGAAGAAAGAAAAAAAAAAAAAAAAAAAAACACTCCTCTCGCAAAACACTCTCCCCACACCCTCGCCGCCGCCGCCGCCGCTCGCCGCCGCACTGCCCACCTTTGCCCCCACCCGATCAGCCACCCAGCAGAGTCGTGCTGCCGCCGTCCGCCGCACCATGCGCCCAGCGCCACACACCTCGCGATCGCTCTGTCCGGCCAGATCCGCGACGATCACGCGCACCAGCCGCGTCGTTCGTCCGTCCGCCCGCGTCGCCCCGCTCGCCGCGCGTCGTCCCAACGTGTTGCTCGTTCCCGCACAATGCCCACTGTCCAGACGCCTTGACCGTGCGCCCGAGCCAATGCCAGCGCCAGTGCCCAACGCCAGCGCCAGCGCCCCTGCCGCGCCAGCAGCGTCGTTCTTGCTCCTTGCTGCCGAGACGTGTGTCTTCTCGGTTGGTAAATTCCCGAGACTGACCCTTTGGACTTTATGTTCTTTTTAAATTCTTTGTTGGTTAATTAGGTTGATTTTATTACTTGCTTAGGTTGTCGGGTTCGCTTAGAAGCTCGAGAGTCATCCGTTGATCGTTGGTTCTATTCACTTCCAGGTAAGGATTTCTTACCGGGGTTGTGTGGACCCTGCGAATACTTGATAGCATGCTATGTGTTGTGTTTGTATGAAATTGCTAGTGGATAGGTTGCTTGTTCTTTCTTGTTTTCAGACGGTTTTTGTGCTTGTGATTCCTGATATATCCTGTTAGTTTCATGCTAGGGGTTAAATTGTCTCGGCATAACCGTAACCACGTTATCCTGTTAGTGCCATGCTAGGAATTGGAGGGTGATGTATAGTGTAAGAGATTGTAGGGGTAACTAGTGCGTCCCGCTCGGGTAAGACCCCGATGGACATCCGGAGGTGTAAGACCCCGATGGGCATCCTAGGTGTATAAGACCCCGATGGGCATCACTGAGTTGGAGGTGTAAGACCCTGATGGGCATCCTAGGTGTATAAGTCCCCGATGGGCATCACTGAGTTGGAGGTGTAAGACCCCGATGGGCATCCTAGGTGTATAAGACCCCGATGGGCATCACTGAGTTGGAGGTGTAAGACCCCGATGGGCATCCTAGGTGTATAAGACCCCGATGGGCAAAGACCGAGTTGGAGGTGTAAGACCCCGATGGGCATCCTAGGTGTATAAGTCCCCGATGGGCATCACTGAGTTGGAGGTGTAAGACCCCGATGGGCATCCTAGGTGTATAAGTCCCCGATGGGCATCACTGAGTTGGAGGTATATGTAACAGCCCAGTTTCCTATTCCAGTTTTCGATGTGCCTTCGGGTCAAGATTCAGTTGTTTGGTTGGGTTTTAGAGCCGTTTGGCCCCTTGGGGGTATTTTGGTCTTTTGGCTCTCCGGCAGGATTTGTGGTTTTCGTGGCTTCGAGGTAGCTCCTGCCTTTGTCGAGGCTTGTTTGTTGGTGGCTGCGAGTCCCGTGGTGTTTGGGCTAGGCGGTTGGATGCTCGGTTGTGGTTTGGGCTTTGGCAAAGTGTTGGTTTGTTGCGTGTTCCTTTGGGTTTCGAGCCCGAGCCTTTAGTGTTGCTTTGGGAGTTGGATTTAAGTGAGTTTGATTTATTGGAAAAGATTGCTTCGGTCGGGTCTCGAAGGAGGAAGCCGGGAAATGGGATTTTGAGGTTTTAAAGTGGATAAGGATGGAAAATGGATTTAAAAATCCCATTTTTCCCTTTTTTCCCATTTTCCTTTTTATTTCTCTTTTTCTTTTCTTTTTCCCAAAATGCAACTTTCTCTCTCTTCTCTCTCTCTCCCCGAGCACCCCCACCTAGCCCACCCCTAGCCATGGCTCGCCCACTTTTCACCAGTGCGGCCTTTGGCTCGCCTAAGCCCAGCTAGCCCGAGCCCAGCGTCGCCAGAGCCAGCCCGAGCTCGCCCAGCGCTCGCGCGCCCCTGCCTCGCCCAGCCCAAGCGTCGCGCGCCCTCGCCCAGCGTCGCCCGCCACCAGCGCCTCCGCCTCGCCACGTCCGCGTCGCCCGGTGCGCACTATGCTGCCGAAGCCGCGCCACGATGCGCGTCGCGTCACCCGAGCCTCGCCTAGCTCGATCGAGCGTCCCTCTAGCGCGTCGTAGCGCCCGCGCGCTTTCGCCTCCTGCGCTGCGCCGCGCGCGCGCCACAGGCCGCAGCGCAGCTGAGCAGCCAAAGCCCAAAAGACTGGCGCCAGCGCTTGAGCCACAGCTAGCCAGCCAGCGCCCGACACTGCGCCCAGCCCAGCGCTGTATCTGCATACCCATCACCGCCCTAGCCGTCGTGGCCGGCCCGTTCGAGTGTCAGCCGCGCCTCGTTGCTCGGGTTCGATCGCAGTTAATTTTATTGTGTGTTGTTGCCTTCCGACCAGGTAAGGATTTCTTACCGGAGTTGTGTGGGCCCTGCGATATTGTCATGATTTTGCCTTGCTTGTTTGCCGATCATATGAGCATGATAATAATAGAGCGACTTTGATTGATTTCTCGCTAGCATGTTTGCTTGATATTACATGTTAGTGCCATGCTAGGTTTGTTCTCGCCAAGCATGCTTATGATTCCTCGCTAAGCTCGTAGTATCATGTTAGGTAGTGTGATTGATGTCGGTCTTTGCTTGCTGGCCAGAATCATTGCTTTTTGCTCTGACTCTTAGATAGAGTTGTAGGGTTTGTCATCATCCGTAGGCCGAGCGGACATAACGTACTTTGTCCCCACCGATCGGGAGTAGTGTGCGACGCATAACGTATCTTGCTTCCCCAGGTCACTAAGGTGGATTTAGCTCGGTCGGGAATAAAGTGTGCGCAAAGATAACGTATCTTGCTACCCCGCCCGACCAGCCGGTTGTGGAATTAGCTACCCACTTCGGCATAGCCTAGTTTGTAGCTTTGCTAGAGCGGAACCCCCCCGCGGTGTAAGCATGCCTTGGCCGGTTCTTAGCTTCGTGTCGGTGGACCAGCCGCACGCATGAGCGCCGAGGGCTTCGCGTTCTGTGATCGCGACACCGCTCCGAGTCTTAGGCATGCGTGCACTGCCCGCGTAGTTTGCCCTTAGGCCCCCGCATTTACGCCGGTTGCGAAAGAGCATGCGGTGTGCGCGCACACGCGTTAGTTGCCGGCCGGAGAGCTCCCGGGCTAATGTTCGTGAGTACACCATTCCTTCCGCTAGAGCGACTTCGGTACTCTCCCGTAAGTCCGCATTAGCAAGGGTAAAAGGCCCTTGAGGACATCCTTGGGATCGGTTTTGAGCCGATCAACCGGGCGAGGAGAAAGACCCTCGAGAGATGTCCCGTGATTGGTTAGGATAACCAATCATTAGGCCTAAGTAGGAGACTTCCGATGACTCGCATCTTTCTTTGTAAGCTCGTTGAGCTATGATCCGTGTTGGTAGCCGCTTGCTTGCATGCTTTGGTACTAGATGATTGATTATATCGTATTGTACCCCGGTTGGGGATTCTTCTTGAGTAATTCGTTACTCACCCTTACTTATCTTTCAGAAACCATGGCGCGAGGCGATGATGGTCGGAGAAGGAGCTGTGATCATGGAAAACCCGTTGTTCAACTCTGAGTCTTATGTCTTGTATTTATGTTTTAAATGTCCTCTGAATGCATGTAGTTGGGCACGGAGCCCTAGGTTGTTTTATGAATGTATTTCCGGATTCTAGCATTGTTGTAAATGTTGTAAAGTTGTATGTTTTTAATAAATCTCTGATCAGAGTAAGTTTTGGAAATGTATTTGTCTTGGAACAGGTGCTTGGAAACAGGGACAGGTTTCAAGAATTTTGTATTGACTTTTTAAATGAACTCTTGCCGGTTTTTGTTTTTTACTTAGAATCCGAAACAACCATCTTGCAAATTCTAGTGTTGATTTGTATGCATGCATCGAGGTAAGGGCCCATTTAGAGCCCCATTCGGGTCGGGTCCTTACAGTATAAGACCCCGATGGGCATCCTAGGTGTATAAGTCCCCGATGGGCAACACTGAGTCCTAGGTTGTGTAAGGCTCGAAGGACACCCAGGTGTGGAACCTAGGGTTGTTGGTAGCTGTAAGCCTCGAATAGGCAAGCCCAAGAGTGACGTCCTGATGACCCATCTGTTTGCTCTGAGTCATTGCATGGTTGCATGTCCGTGTGCTAAATGATATGTTTTCGTATTGTACCCGGTTGATTCTTACTGAGTAACTCGTTGCTCACCCTTATTTTCTCGTGGTTTTCCACCGTAACTTGGGACATCGGCGGGATGGCTAGGAGGAGGCTGCTGGATGATCATGGATAGCTGACTCTGGGATGCATGTTCTTTTATTGTTTTCTTATGATTTAGCATGTAGTGGAACTTGAGTCCCTAGGAAAAGTACTCAAAACCTATTTTATGTTTCTCGTACCGTTTCCCTTGATTTGTTTTTAAGAAAGTCTTGATCACCATCTACCGCTTATTTTAAATGGAATTATATTTTCTTTGTTTTGAATGTGCTTACTTCAAAGATTTAAATTTCAAACTCTGAATGACGTTTTACATTCCTAGACATGCATGCTAAGTAAGGATCTAGGTTAGAGACCGCTCCTTTTGGGTCGGGTCCTTACAAAACGCCTCTCTACGGCGCTACTCTCAGCAAACTTGTGGACTGGTCACAAGGTCTAAAACTCTACGCCACGCACCGGCGTAACTTCTCTGAATGCTCACAGCTGTTAACGAACAGCCTCAACCCTACACTATGCTGACCAAACAACTGAACCTCCCAGGTTCCAGAAACTAATCGGCTTACTCTTACTTCACAAGAGACCAGCGAACCCCAATGGTTGCCTACAAGCCTTAACGAAATCCAATCGAACCACCAACTGGCGACTGATCCTAAAGGCAATCTTCTTCAACTAGTATGCGTCCACAACACTTAAGCAACCATCTTAAAGAGAAATCTTCGCACGAAAGATAAGGGGCACATTTCTGGTTCACCAGACGGCTAACACCACTCACACCAGCTAAAACTTCAGCTACGACCACCACTAAAACACAAGGTCCAGGCACAGGCTCCACTCGGCCAAACCAACAAACTGGAGCCCCTCATTGGCCGACCGCAAACTTTTCAATGCAAAACTACCAGCAACTGGCCTAAGAGAACATCGCCAGACAAGGAAACAACCAACATTCCTCTCACGAAAATCTTGGGAACAAGGAATAAAACATCACACAGCTACTTGCAACACAACACCTTGAGGATAACAGCTCAAAGGTTTTACCAACCAATGCCGTGGCACCTCTGTGCCAACCCACTCAAATGTGGCTCAGCTATAACGCCAACTGCGAACGCACAACAACTAGGAACAAAGCCCGAGAAGGGCTTGCTCTGCAGAAACTCAAACCAAGCATACAATGAACGAAGCTCGCCTCCAAGCTGCAACTCAACTCTTAAGTCCACCTGGCTACTCAAAGGACTTCCTCCTTTTAGCTTAGGCCTAACTCATCTTACAACTAGAAACTCCACACCCGGAACATCGCGAGGGATACAGATAACGACAATCCCAAAGCTTGCAGATCATGAGCAACACGAATTAGCAAGACTACCTTAGAAGTTAAAACTCGAAGCTGGCATCCATGGTGCAACTCAACCACCATAGAAACTAAGGGTTCTTCAAACCCCAAAGATCCAACGACTTTCCAGCAACAACTCAAGCTATTGAACTAACTGGCCTCCGCCCTTGCGGGGTCAAACAACTTTCCGCTTGCGAAAAACACAACGCAGGGATCCTCTCGCTGGGCTGACCGCTGCGCTACTCTGATCAACTACACAACTCAGGAGCTAAGTTGACTTCTTCTAAACGGGAATGATTCCCCAGCAAGCGGATTTTTGCAGGACAGCAAACTTCACACAGGCTAGTTGTCTTGCTCATCAAAGGCAACAACAACCAATTCTCTCAGAAGCAACAACCGAGGGATCCCACAATCGATTGGACCACCAACCTAGAACTAGCAGTACTTACTCAACTGCTGTAACAGCCCAGTTTTCTAATTTCAGTTTCCCAGGTGTTTTCGGTTCATTATTCGGATGTTCAGATGGGCCGTTAGTGCTATTTTAACCCTTAAGGGCATTTTGGTCTTTTTTCCTCCAGTCAGGGTTTTTTGGATTTTTAGGACCCCAGGGTCACCCCTTCCTTTGTCGAGGCTTGATTGTTGTTGGTTGTAGGACCCAAGAAGTTCGGGCTAGTTGTTTGGAAGTTTGGAGGTGATTTGGTAATTAGCAAAATTATTGTTAATTTAAGTGCTTCCATTGGGATTTGAACCCTTGCCCTAGATGGTGATTTGGAAGCTTGGTTTAAATGAGTTTTAATAAGGAGAAAAGGTTGCTTCAGCAGAGACTCGAAGGAGGAAGCCCGGGGAAGGGATTTAGGTCACCAAGACATATTTAAATTAGGAAAAGGAAAGAAAATCAAGAAAATCCCATTCCCTTGTTTTACCACTCTTTTTCTCTCTCTCTCTCTTTCTCTCTCTCTCTCCTTGCCGACCTCACCAAGAAACCCAACCGAGCTGCACCGCGCCTGTAACAGCCCAGTTTTCTATTTCGGTTACCCAGGTGATTTCGGGTCATTATTCGGATGTTCGGATGGGCCGTTAGAGCTGTTTTAACCCTTAGGGTTATTTTGGTCTTTTTGCCCCCGGTCAGGGTTTTGTGGATTTTCAGGATTCCAAGGTCATTCCTGCCTTTGTCGAAGCTTAATGGTTGTTGGTTGCAAGACCCGAGAGGTTTGGGCAAGTTGTTTGGAAGTTTGGAGGTGTTTTAGAAAATGGCAAAATTAATTGTAATTTTGGTGCTTCCTTTGGGTTTTGAGCCCTTGCCCTAAATGGTCTTGGGGAGTTTGTAGGAAAAGAGAGTTTTATTTTAAAATAAGTTTGCTTCGGCCGGGTTTGGAAAGAGGAAGCTTTGGGAAGGGATTTTAGACCTATTTAATTAGGGAAAAAGGAAAGAAAATCAAGAAAATCCCTTTTCCCCTTGTTTTGCAATCTCTCTCTCTCTCTCTCTCTCTCTCTCTCTCTCTCTCTCTCTCTCTCTCTCTCTCTCTCTCCTAGCCAACCTCACCAAGAAACCCTAGCCGCCCCAGCCGCACCCCCGCTCAGCACACCACAGCCCAGCGCACTGAGCGTGCCAGCCGTCGGCCAGGCTCACGGACAAACAGCCGCTCCGCACCGCACCAGCTGCCCAGACGCGCCGCCCCCGCACCAGCGCCGCCTGCCGCGCACCGCGCACGCATCGCGCCCTACCATCACGCGACGTGCGCGCTCGTCTGCGTCTGAGTGCCCGTGCCGCCCGTCCGCGTCTGCGTGCCCGTGCCGCTCGTCCGCGTCTGCGTGCCCGTGGCGCCCGTCCGCGTCTACGTGCCCGTGCCGCTTCGTCGCGTCCGCCGCCGGCTTCGCTGCGCCATGGCAGCGATCAGCGCGGCCCAAGCCCAGCGCCCGTCCCTGCGCGCCAGCCAAGCGCCGCGCCGTTAGCACTCGAGCAGCGCCCAGCGCCAGCGCCAGCCGCCCCACCCGCACTCAAAGAATACCAAAATCGCCGCTTCTTGCCGAGCCCCGTGCCTTCTCGGTTGGTAATTCCCGAACCTATCCTTTTAGATTTTTAAGTCTGCTGGGTCTGTGATATTTATTTAGGATGCTTTTAAAATGCTTAGGTTGCTCGGTTTCGCTTTAAAGCTCGAGGGTCATTATTTGATTGTGAAAGTTATTTCTGCTCGTTTCCAGGTAAGGATTTCTTACCGTGGTTGTGTGGACCCTGCGATGCTTTCTTGATTGTGCCTTATATGCATGTTTACTTTTATGAACATGATTAGTGGATAGGACAGCTTGTGATTGCATTCCTGCTAGCATGTTTGCTTGTTTGTACATGTTAGTGCCATGCTAGGATTGTTCTTCTAGCATGCTTGAGATTCCTGCTTTAAGTTCGTAGTATCATGCTAGGTTATGTATGATTGATGATGATTATGTATGTTTAGCCTGGAATCGTTTACTCTATACTCTAGCTAGTGTAGTAGGGTTGTCATCATCTAGAGGCTGAGAGCGGACATAACGTACCTTGTCCCCACCGGTCGGGAGTAGAGCGAAGCATAACGTACATTGCTTCCCCGGCAAAATGATGTGGATTTAGCTACCACATCGGCATAAGCCTAGTTTGTAGCTCGCTAGAGCGGAACCCCGCCAACGGTGCAAGCTCGCCTTGGCCGGTTCTTAGCTTCAAGTCGGTGGTACAGTGCCGCATGATGAGTGCCGAGGGCCTCGCACTCATGTGTTCGGTGACACCGCTTCCGAGTCTTTAGGCATGCGTACACGGCCCGCATAGTTTGTACTTAGGCCCCCCACATTTACGCCGGTTGCAGAAGATGCGGTGTGCGCGCGCCACACGCGTTAGTCGCCGGTTCGAGAGCTCCCAAAGCTAATGTTCGTGAGTACACCGCTTTCTTCCGCTTAGAGCCGCACTTCGGGTACTCTCCCGATAGTCCAGATTTATTAGAGAGGGTAAGAGGCCCTTGAGGACACCCATTGGGATTGGTTTTTGAGCTAATCATATGGTCGAGGGAGAAAGACCCTCGAGGGTGTCAGACATCTTTGGGATCGGTTTTTGAGCTGATCAATTGGTCGAGGGAGAAAGACCCTCGAGGGTGTCAGACATCTTTGGGATCGGTTTTTGAGCTGATCAATTGGCCGAGGGAGAAAGACCCTCGAAGATGTCCCGGGATTTGTTATGAGAGCGAATCATTAGGCCGGAAGTAGGAGACTTCCGAGGATTCCAGATTCTGCCTTGTAAGCTCGTTGAGCTATGATGTGTGTTGGTAACTGTTTGCATGTATACTAGGGTGCTAGATGATTGATGTATCGTATGGTACCCCAGTTGGGGATTCTTACTGAGTATGTTTATACTCACCCTTATTTATGTGGTTTTCCACTGTGTAACTTGGGACAAAGACCGGACGGCTAAGCGGAGGGAGCCGATTGATCATGGGAGCCGCCGACACTCTGTCTTTATTGTTTGCATATTTGTTCAGCATGTAGATGGACATGAGTCCTAGGGGAAACATTATTAAAAGTTGTTTGAACTGTTTTGAATGTTTTTATATATACTGGCCAGGCTTGTTTTACGTCGTTGGTTTTTCTTAAACAAAATTGTTGATTATGTTTTAAGCATTCCCCGTTCTAAATGTTTTGAAAGGTTTTAAAAATGAGCACTAAACCGCTCGGTGAAATATTTAACTTGCATGCTGAGTGAGAACCTAGGTTTATGACTGTATTTTGGGTCAGGTTCTTACAAATACAAGACCGAGCCACCAAATTTCAAAGAGTAGCCCCCGCCGCACACGCACCAAAGTGAGCACCCGCATCACCCAAAGACTGCGTCGCCCAGCCACGCCATCGTGCAAGAAATTTCAGTGTAAAGACCCGACCCAAGAAACGGTCTCTAACCTAAGGTCCTTACTAAGCATGCATGATTAAGAATGTAAAACGTCATTCAGAGCTTGAAATTTAAAACTTTGCAGTAGACATATTTAAAACAAATCCATTATTCCAATTAAATAAAAACAAGTAAACGACTGATCAGTACTTTCTTAAAACAAATCAAGGGAAACGGTATGAGAATCATCAAATAGTTTTTTTGAGTATTTTTCCTAGGGACTCAAGTCCCACTACATGCTAAATCATAAACACAATGAAAGAACGTGCAACTCAGTCGGTCTATCCATGATCATCCAGCAGCCTCCTCCTAGCCATCCAGTCTCTGTCCCAAGTTACCTGGTGGAAAACCACAGAAATAAGGGTGAGCAACGAGTTACTCAGTAAGAATCCCCAACCGGGGTACAATACGAAAACATCTCATTTAGCACACGGACATGCAACCATACAATGACTTAGAGCGGGCACGGTTGGTGTAGGCTATGAGCTACTTCAAAGGCTTCCATCAACGGCCTCTCCTAGGTCCTACGCTTGGATGCCCTTCGGCCTTACACAACCTAGGACTCGGTGATGCCCAAAGGGCCTTACACACCTAGGATGCCCATAGGGCCTTACACCTCCAGAATCGGTGATGCCCAAAGGGCCTTACACACCTAGGATGCCCATAGGGCCTTACACCTCCGTATTCGGATGCCCAAAGGGGCCTTACACACCTAGGATGCCCATAGGGCCTTACACCTCCAGAATCGGTGATGCCCAAAGTGGGCCTTACACACCTAGGATGCCCATAGGGCCTTACACCTCCGGATGTCCATCGGGTCTTGCCCGGCGCGACCCCAAACTAGTTGCCTCTACGGTCCTCTATACTATACATCACACATCTAACTGTAACTTGGATCTAGCAAAGATACAAATGGCAAAGCATGGTTCTATCAAGATAGGAAAGCCTAACATGGAACTAACGGGATGTAAACATGCCACGAACATGAATCAAAAGAAAACATGTAACCTATCACTAGAAACTCATATAAATACAGTAATCAGCGTGCTATGAACTATTCGCAGGGTCCACACAACCCCGGGTAAGAATCCTTACCTGGAAATAAGTGGAGGTTAACTATCCCGAATCAAATAACGACCCTCGAGCTTTTAAGCGAACCCGAGCAACCTAAGCAAGTAATAAAATATCCTAATTAATAAACAGCATCTAGAATCAGGAAGTCCAAAGGGTGGAGGCTCGGGAATTTACCAACCGAGAAGGCACACGCCTCGGCAAGTAAGTAGTAAGGACGGCGCGCCACAGGCAGGCAGGGCGCTGGCGCCGGCGCTGCTCTCGGGCGCGCGATAAGGCGGGACGTCTGGTCTCGCGAGGACAATGCGCGGCGACGCGTCGGGCGGCAAAGAAGCGGAGCGGCGCGGAGCGTCTCGGGCGGCTCGTGTGGAACGGCGCGCGCGCCCGGGCGGCTCGTGTGCAACGGCGCGACGCGTCTGGGCTGGGCGAGGCAGTGCGACTGGGCACGCCTGGCATGGGCGATGCAGGGCGTCTGGCGCGCTGGGCGGGCGGCTTTGCCGCGGTCTGCGTGCGGCGTGGCCGGGCGGTGGTGCGATCCGGTGGGGGATGGGCCGAGCGGCTAGGGTTTGGTTTCTTGGTGAGGGGCTCGGCAAGGAGAGAGAGAGAGAGAGATTTTTCCAAAACAAGGGGAATAGGATTTCTTTTCCTTTTTCCTAATTTAAATGGGTCTAAAATCCCTTCCCAAGGCTTTCTCTTGCGGGTCCCGCTAAAGAAATTCCTTTCTTTTAACTAAATCTTCTTTTTCTAAAAACTCCAATTTCACCATTAGGGCAAGGGTTCAAATCTCATTGGGACCAATTAAATTCCAATTAATTTTGCTATCAACCTAATGTCTCCGAACTTCTAATCAACTAACCCAAACTCCTTGGGTCTTGCAACCAACATTAATCAAGTCTCAACGAAGGCCGAAATGACCCTGAAGCCCTGAAAATCCTCAACCTCTGACCGGGGAGCAAAATACCAAAATACCCTTAAAGGTTAAAAAGCTCTAACGGCCCATCCGAACATCTCGCATAATGTCCCAAAACTCTTGGGAAACCGAAATAGAAAACTGGGCCGTTACAATACTCCCTCCTTTTAAGACTTTCGTCCTCGAAAGTCCTAAGACAAAAACAACTCTATGAAACTCCACTGATTCTTAACCAACCAAGCTCCTGATTAAGATAACACAAATCTTTCTTTGAAACCGAACCCTTTTGGGTTCCCAAAGGCTCCAAGCCCAACAGACACCGAGTCTGCCACGAACTATCTCAACCTAAACTGAACTAACACTGAGCTTCGAAGAAAACATGCGATAACTAGTCGGTGAGCCACATCCTCTGATTCGCACCAATTCTCAAACGGTCTTACGACTCTAGGGCTCACTTATCTCTGCTAACCCAACTCGGAACGCCTCTCTACGGTGCTACTTTCAGCAAACTCGTGGACGGGTCACAAGCTCTAAAACTCAACGCCACGCTCCGGCGTAACTTTTCTGAATGCTCATAGCTGTTATCAAACAGCCTCGACCCTTCACCATGATGACCAAACAACTCAACCTCCTGTGTTTCGAAACAAAACGGTCTACTCTTACTTCGCAAGAGACTGCGAACCCCACCGTTGCCTACAATCCTTAACGAAATCCAATTCGAACCACCAACCGGTGATCGATCCTCAGGCAACCTTCTCCAACTAGCATGCGTCCACAACACTAAAGCAACCATCTTATGAGAAATCAAGCACCAAAGCCAAGGGGCACTTTTCTCGTTCACCAAACGGCTACCACTAACACACCAAATTGAAACTTCAGCTACGACCACCTTTAGAAGACAAGGTCCAGGCACAGGCTCCACTCGGCCAAACTAACAAACTGAAGCCCCTCAACGGCCGATAACAAACTTTCCAATGCAATCCGATCAGCCACTGGCCTAGGTGAACATCGCCAGATAGGGAAACAAACAACATTCCTCTCACGGGAACCTCGAGCAGCAAGGAATAAAACAACACGCGGCTACTAGCAACACAAAAGCTGGAGGATAACAACTCTAAGGTTTCCAACCAATGCCACGACATCTCTGTGCCAACCCACTCAACTGTGGCTCAGCTATAACGCCAACTGCGAACGCACATCAACTAGGAACAAAGCCCAAGAAGGGCTTGCTCTGCAGAAACTCAACCCAAGCTTATAACGAGCAAGGCTCGCCTCCAAGCTGCCACTCAACTCTTAAGTCCAACTGGCTACTCAAAGGAATTTCTCCTTTTAGCCTAGGCCTAACTCATCTTGCGACTAGAAACTCCACACTCGGAACATCGCAAGGGAAACGGACCGATGAGGCTATCTCCAAAGATAATACTCGAGGCTGGCATCCATGGCGCAACTCAACCACCAAAGAAACTAGGGTTTTCTTCAAACCCCAAAGAACCAACAGCTTTCCAGCAAAAACTCAACTCTTAAACTGGCTGGCCTCCGCCCTTGCGGGGACAAACAACTTTTTGCTTGCTAACAACACAAGGCAGGACCCTCTCATTGGGCTAACCATCTGCGCTACTCGATCAACTACACAACTCAAGAGCTACACTGACTACTCCTCAACGGGAAACGATTTCCCAGCAAGCGAACCTCTGAAGGGCAGCGAACATCACACATGCTCGCTAACTAGCTCAAACCCAAGGGCAACAACAACCAACTCTCTTGGAAGCAACACCCAAGGGGAAACCTCAACCGATTGGACCACCAATCCAGAACAAGCAGAACTTACTCAACCACCGAGGGAGGGGTCAACTCCCAAAACTTCCTGACTAGGAACAGTCCTCGTGGCAACGCCTCTCTTGCTCGAACCGGCTAGCTCTTGAAACAACAAGAGAACCAAAACTTGGTCAACACCAAACACCAACTAGCCACCTCACCGAACCAATCCGGACTCTACTCCAAACAAACACTAGCTTGCTAGTCTACCAAATCTGCAAGCAACTCACCCGAGGAACACTTGCTTGGGTGGATCGAGCTCTGGAGAGGCTCTCCACAACCTAGGGATCCTCCGATCATCCTCCGACACACACGGTCGTAAAACGATCTAACAGACAACCGTCTACCACCGCTCTTGTTCAGTTCCAACTGAACTCTAACCAGGCTAAGGTCCAACTAGCAAAACTTGCTTAAACAACAACCCGGCTACGAGCACGACATCCTTACAACCAAAGCTATGGCACTTGCCAAGAACTAAAGTCTTGACACCTCAAAGACTGAGCACTGGTTCCTCAACACGAACCTCTCGTGGTTTCACAAACATAAACCACGGGCGAGTTACACAAAAGTACACCGGCGTGTACAGCTCCAACCAGATTCCTTAAGATCCAAAGCCAACAATGATTTTCGCACAGGGCAACTTTTGCCTCCAACAGAGCCACTACTAACCAGGGAGCAACAAGAGTTCAAACCCTCTCGGGCCAACTCACCACGAAAAGCCACGTTGGCCAACTCACTCTTACAAGAGCACATCCATACCAAGCTAACATATCTCAATCCAATGTGCCCACTAAACGTGCTTCGATCAGCCATCCAACTCATGGCTCTAACACTGGATTAATCACGCATCCTTGATGCCAACACTACCCATACTAGGGTAACTCAAAGGGTAGCCGAATCATGCTACCAACAAACTGGCTCACAAGCTCACAAACAGGCGCGAGAACTCGAACACGCTAGCTCTTAACAGCCTACAGCATCCCTTGGTACCCAACTCTCGGTGACTATGAAATGCTCCTATTTTCCCTCGAAAACCTCATACTTGTAGTCCTCTGACTACCACCTAGCTAGATCTCTTATGCAACCCAAACATGTGCAACCTCAGGAAATGGGTACAAGACTAGCGGGGATGCTATACTCTCGGCGACCATGGAACCTCCTGCACAAAAGTGCCAACTGGCCTGAATCTAGGCCTCCTCTCAAAGCTTGGTGCCAACAGGCACTACATCCTTTACAATGTAAATCAGCCCTAAACGAGCTTTATACCCCTTTGAGGAAAAGGAAGGTCACACTCCAATTGACGGGCAATGGCACTCAAAGACAAGAGTCCAAATACTCGAGCGATCTAATCCTCGGCATCTCGCCTATGCAGACATGCCACGGCCTACTCCTCGCATCCCACTCGATGCTCAATAATAGCTCAGCCAACTTCGCATCCCACTCGATGCTCAACAAAAGCTCAGCCAACTCCTCGGGTGACAACAACTTGTTCCACAATTGGAACATCCAAACAAAAGAGTGCTCCACTCTACTAGCCCACGAAATCCACAAACGGATTAAGCCCCGACAAGCAAACTCCACACTACCCCACAGCTACGAGGGTACTAAAAGAACTGGTCAGAAAACGACAAAGAAGGGCTTGCAAGGGGACAGGATGTCTCTACATCCTTCTCAAAAGCTACTAACACGGCAACTTGCCAATAGACCGGGCGACTGGTGGAGACTCTGCTGGTCCACCTCTCTCAAGGGACTTCCACCACCAAACTGCTGTATCAACAGCACCAGAACGGCACGCCTTGGCCTTTGAACATCAAGTCATCCCAACACTCGGATGATAACTCCATCCTGGCCAACCACCTCGCTTCTGCTTGCCAAACTCGGCGGCTCGACTAATTCCAACTAACTCATCAGCATGAACCTGCTGATTAAGCCCTTCCGGAAACCTCCGGGGTTACTGGAGCTACTAGGGGGTGTCTCCTAAATAAACTCTGTCAACTAGGCTATCTGCACCCGGGACTCCTCACTACGCGCTACAATCTGCGCCTGGGTCTCCGCCCTCTGATAGCTAAAAGACCTGCCATCAACTCTCTCATGGCGGGAGCACACTTTGCTCAAGGAGTCTCGCTCTGAGGTAGCCTAGCCTCTACCCCCTCCTCTTGGCTGCTCAACTGCCAGGGCCAAACTGGCCTACAGGTCTAGACAACCCTGGACGTGGTCTCAACAACAACACGATCAGTCCAACTCCTCGGTTGGACATACCAAATGTCCCTGCTCCTCAATGTGTAATCAACAACTGGCGGTCTACACAAGGCATAAAAACTAGCCCACGCTGGGGCTCTCACTGCCCAACAAGGGTAACACATGTATACTAGATGCAGTATTGTAATTCTTAACCATTAACCTTAAACTTATGGACATACCTGATGGCTGTCGGAGCGCTGATGATCATGGAAAACAACCTACAATCGCAGTCGCCTACGTAACCTATAACTCGGGCTCGATACCAATTGTAAAGACCCGACCAAGAAACGGTCTCTAACCTAAGGTCCTTACTAAGCATGCATGATTAAGAATGTAAAACGTCATTCGAGCTTGAAATTTAAAACTTTGCATGAGACATATTTAAAACAAATCCATTATTCCAATTAAATAAAAACAAGTAAACGATCGATCAACTTTCTTAAAACAAATCAAGGGAAACGGTATGAGAATCATCAAATAGTTTTTTTGAGTATTTTTCCTAGGGACTCAAGTCCCACTACATGCTAAATCATAAACACAATGAAAGAACGTGCAACTCGTGAGTCACTATCCATGATCATCCAAAGAGCCTCCTCCTAGCCATCCAGTCTCTCGTCCCAAGTTACCCGTGGAAAACCACGAGAAATAAGGGTGAGCAACGAGTTACTCAAGAAGAATCCCCAACCGGGTACAATACGAAAACATCTCATTTAGCACACGGACATGCAACCATATAATGACTTAGAGCGGGCACGGTTGGTGTAGGCTATGAGCTACTTCAAAGGCTTCCATCAACAGCCTCTCCCTAGGTCCTACGCTTGGATGCCCTTCTGGCCTTACACAACCTAGGACTCGGTGATGCCCATGGGCCTTACACACCTAGGATGCCCATAGGGCCTTACACCTCCGTAATCGGTGATGCCCAAAGGGCCTTACACACCTAGGATGCCCATAGGGCCTTACACCTCCGATTCAAAGTGATGCCCAGTGGGCCTTACACACCTAGGATGCCCATAGGGCCTTACACCTCCGAATCGGTGATGCCCAAAGGGGCCTTACACACCTAGGATGCCCATAGGGCCTTACACCTCCGATGTCCATCGGGTCTTGCCCGAGCGGGACCCCAAACTAGTTGCCTCTACGGTCCTCTATACTATACATCACACATCTAACTGTAACTTGGATCTAGCAAAGATACAAATGGCAAATGGTTCTATCAAGATAGGAAAGCCTAACATGGAACTAACGGGATGTAAACATGCCACGAACATGAATCAAAAGAAAACATGTAACCTATCACTAGAAACTCATATAAATACAAAGAATCGTGTGCTATGAACTATTCGCAGGTCCACACAACCCCGTAAGAATCCTTACCGAAATAAGTGGAGGTTAACTATCCCGAATCAAATAACGACCCTCGAGCTTTTAAGCGAACCCGAGCAACCTAAGCAAGTAATAAAATATCCTAATTAATAAACAAAGATCTAGAATCGTGAAGTCCAAAGGGTGGAGGCTCGGGAATTTACCAACCGAGAAGGCACACGTCTCGGCAGCAAGTAGCAGGATGACGGCGCCGCCGCTGGGCGCCAGGGCGCTGGGCGCCGGCGCTGGCGAGGCCGGGCGCTGGCGCTGCTTTGGCGCGCGACAAGCGGGACGTCTGTCTGCGAGGAGCAATGCGCGGCGACGCGCCGGGCGGCAAAGAAGCGGCGCGCGCGAGCGCTCTGGGCGGCTCGGTGCGGAACGGCGCGCGCGCGTCTGCGTCTGGCGGCTCGTGCGAGCAACGGCGCGACGCGTCTGGGCTGGGCGAGGCGATCGGCCCCGGGCGCGCTGGCATGGGCGATGCGTAGGGCGTCTGGGCGCGCGCGGCGGGGCCTTTGCCTGCGCAGTCTCGTGCGCGTGGGCGTGGGCAGGGCTGGTGCGATCTGGTGTGGGGATGGGCTGAGCGGCTAGGGTTTGGTTTCTTGGTGAGGGGCTCGGCAAGGAGAGAGAGAGAGAGAGAGAGATTTTTCCAAAACAAGGGGAATAGGATTTCTTTTCCTTTTTCCTAATTTAAATGGGTCTAAAATCCCTTCCCAAGGCTTTCTCTTGCGGGTCCCGGCTAAAGAAATTCCTTTCTTTTTAACTAAATCTTCTTTTTCTAAAAACTCCAATTTCACCATTAGGGCAAGGGTTCAAATCTCATTGGGACCAATTAAATTCCAATTAATTTTGCTATCAACCGGAATGTCTCCGAACTTCTAATCAACTAACCCAAACTCCTTGGGTCATGCAACCAACATTAATCAAGTCTCAACGAAGGCCGAAATGACCCCGAAGCCCTGAAAATCCTCAACCTCTGACCGGGGAGCAAAATACCAAAATACCCTTAAAGGTTAAAAAGCTCTAACGGCCCATCCGAACATCCGCATAATGTCCCGAAAACTCCTGGGAAACCGAAATAGAAAATCGGGCCGTTACACCCCACCATCACCACTGCCGCCCACCGAAAGCGGCCAGACGCGCTGCTCGCGGCCGGAAGCCCGTCGCCCAGACGCCAGACGCCTTGATGGCGCGTCGCCGCGGCACCTGTCGCCGATGGTAAGCGCTCCGCGACGGGCGTCTTCGTCAGCTTCATCTGTCGTCAGTAGCGCCCGCGCCCAGCGCCTTTGTCCCTGCCACGCCAGCGCCGTCCCGGCCAAGCTTGCGCCAAGCAGCTCCTGGTCTGCTGCCCCACCCGCGTCCCCTGCCGCCCACTTGCTTGCCGAGAGCCTATTTTGCTGAGATAGATGGGACCGAGACCGAGTGCCTTCTCGGTTGGTAATTCCCGAGCCTCCACTCTTTTGGACCTTAAAATGTTAGTTGTTGTTGTTTAATTAGGATGATTTTTATTGTTTGCTTAGGTTGCTCGGGTTCATTTAGAAGCTCGAGGGTTGCTTGTTGGTTGTGGTAGTTAGTTCTGCTTGTTTCCAGGTAAGGATCTCTTACCGTGGTTGTGTGGACCCTGCGATATTATCATGATGTGCCTTGTTTGTATGTTTGCTTTTATGAGCATGTTAGTGGATAGGACAGCTTGTGATTGAATTCTTGCTAGCATGTTTGCCTGTTTGTACATGTTAGTGCCATGCTATGTTTGTTATTTCAGCATGCTTGAGATTCCTGCTTTAAGTTTGTAGTATCATGCTAGGTTAAGTGTGATTGATGTTGATATGTATGTATAGCCAGGAATAAGTTATTTCATACTCTTAGCTAGTGTAGTAGGGTTTGTCATCATCCAGAGGCTGAGAGAGGACATAACGTATTTTGTCCCCACGGGTCGGGTGTTAGGGCGAAGCATAACGTACATTGCTTCCCCCCGGCCACCGATGTGGATGTAGCTACCACATCGGCATAAGCATAGTTTGTAGCCTGCTAGAACGGAACCCTACCAATGGTGCAAGCCTGCATTGGCCGGTTCTTGGCCTCGGTGGTGCGGTACAAAGCACAGATGAGTACCGAGGGCCTCGCACTACTGTGTTTAGTGACACCGCTTCCGAGTCTTAGGCATGCGTACCTGGCTCGCGTAGTTTGTACCTAGGCCCCACATTTACGCCGGTTGCTACAGCATACGGTGTGCGCGCACACGAGTTAGTCGCCGGTTCGGAGAGCTCCCCCGGGCTAATGTTCATGAGTACACCAGTTCCTTCCAGTTTAGAGCCAGACTTCGGGTACTCTCTCGATAGACCAGATTTATTAGCGAGGGTAAGAGGCCCTTGAGGACACCCATTGGGATTGGCTTTTGAGCTAATCATATGGTCGAGGGAGAGAGACCCTCGAGGGTGTCGGACATCTTTTGGGATCGGTTTTTGAGCTGATCAATTGGCCGAGGGAGAAAGAACCTCGGAGATGTCCCGGGATTGGTTATGAGAACCAATCATTAGGCCGGAAGTAGGAGACTTCTGAGGATTCCAGATTCTGCCTTGTAAGCTCGTTGAGCTATGATCTGTGTTGGTAACTGTTTGCATGTATACTAGGGTGCTAGATGACTGATGTATCGTATTGTACCCCGGTTGGGGATTCTTACTGAGTATGTTTATACTCACCGTTATTTCTGTGGTTTTCCACCACGTAACTTGGGACAGCACCGGGACGGCTAGCGGAGGGAGCTGATTGATCATGGAAGCCGCCGGCACTCTGTCATTTATTGTTTGCATAATTTGTTCAGCATGTAGACGGACAGGAGTCTTAGGGGGACGTTTTTTAAAAGTTGTTTAAACTGTTTTGTATGTTTTTATAAACACTGGCCAGGCTTGTTTTACTTTGTTGGTTTTGCTTAAATGAAGATTGTTGTTTATGTTTTAAGTGTTCCCCGTTCTCAAATGTTTTGAAAGGTTTTAAATATGAGCTCTAAACCGCTTGATGAAGTATTTAACTTTAATGCTGAGTGAGAACCTAGGTTTAGGACCGTGTTTTGGGTCAGGTTCTTACAACTGCCGAGCGAGGGGTCAACTCCCGAAACAACCTGACTAGGAACAAGTCCTGAGGGCAACGCCCGCTTGCTCAAACCGAGCTAGCTCTCGACAACATGGGAACCATACTTGGTCAACACCAAGCACCACCTTACTAAGAATTCCAAAAACCAACGCGGTGGTTACTAAGAACAACGCTAGCTTATCAACCGACTACAAGCTTCCAGCAACTCAACGGAGGAACACTGCCTGGGTCTGACTGAGCTCTAGTGAGGCTCTCCACAATCTAGGGTTCCTCCAATCACCCTCCGACACACACTGTCGTCAAACGGTCTAACAGACATCTGGCTACACGAGCGCATCTTCTTCCAGCATCTCAACTGTGCTGGCCAACTCCAACTCCTTGAAAACCAAGAGGACCAAAAATGCTACAGAATGTGTCATCCTCCTACTCAAAGCATCAGCCACATCATAGCTTCTATCCAAGGTGAGGATCCGAACAACACTCTTAACCATGATGGTCAGAAACTGCGCCGCTTCGCTACCACCGTCTTGTTCAGTTCCAATTGAACTCTAACCATCAATCAACAAGAAGTTCCTCTAACCACGTCAAGGTCCAACTAGCGAAACTTGCTTAAACAACAATCCGGCTACGAGCACGGTATCTTTACAACCAAAGTCAGGGCACTTGCCAAGAACTAAAGCCTTGACACCTCAAGGACTAAGAACTGGTTTCTCAACACGAACCTCTCGTGGTTCCCAAAACATACACCACGGAACGAGCTACACAAAAGTACACCGGCGTGTACAGCTCCAACTTGATTCCTTAAGATCCAATTCCAACAAGGACTCTCACACAATGCAACGTTTTCCTCCCAATAGAGCCACAACTAGCAAGGGAGCAACAAGAGTTCAAACCCACTCGGGGTCAACTCACTGCGAAACTCCACATTGGCCAACTCACTCTACAAGAGCATAACCACACCAAACTAACATTCCTCTTACCAATGTGTCCACTAAACGTGCTCTGCTCAACCATCCAACTCATGGCTCTAACGCTGGATCAAGCACGCATCTTCGATGCCAACTCTGCTCATACTAGGGTAACTCAAAGGTAATCGAATCACACTACCAACAAACTGGCTCACAAGCTGTAACGACCCAGGTTTTCATCCCGGTCTTCCAGGTATGCCCTAGGGGTATTTTGGTAATTTGGTCGGGCCGTCAGGGCCGTTTATGTCTTTTTCAGTTGCTAAAATTATTGGATGGTCTTAAGTAGGATTTTTATGCTTTGTGGATGTGTTTGGGCATGGTGAGATGCAAAAGAAAAATTGAGAATTAAAGGTGTGTTTGTTGGGATTCGAACCCGGGGTGCTAGGAAGACAGGTGGGTGGTGTGGCCAGTTGAGCAACCATGTGATCTTGTTACTCTTTCCGCGGCATATCTTGGTTAGCCTTGAGTCCTTTGGGTTTTGGTGCATTTGATTAAATGAAAGGAAATTAGGTTTTTGGGTTTCTTCTCCAAAAAAGCTCCTTGGCCGCCCAAGCCCTTCTCTCCCAAGCACCAAGCCGATTTCCTTCTCCCTCGCAACCTTGTTTGTCATCCCAGTCAGCCGAGCAGCAGCCCCATCGCCTAGACGCCTGTCCCTACCGAGCAGCAGATCTGCCCAGCAGCCTGTCGCAGCCAGCAGAAGCGCCAGATGCCAAGCCCAGCAGCCCTGCCGCGCGCCCGTCTCTGTTTCAGTGCGCCTAGTCCGCGCCTAGCTCCCGCGCACCCGCCGCCATTCCAGCGCGCCCAGTCTGAGCCAGCGCGTCTGCGTCGCAGCCCCAGCGCCCGCGCACCCGTGCCGTGTCGCCCGCCAGCGTCTTGCCATCGCGTCTGCTTGTCCGCGCCCGTGCGCCTGCGACCAGCCAGCACGTCCGCGCGTGAGTGTGCGCGCAGCCCTGCCGCCCATCTGCTCCTGTCAGCGCCCAGTGCGCAGCCCCTGCCGCCCATTTGCTCCCATCAGCGCCCAGCAGCAGCCCCGACCGTGCAGCCTGTCCGTCCGCGTGTCAGCCGTGCTGCGAGAGTTTCTCCCGAGCTGAGCCCTATTTATTTTATTATATTTAGGCCTATGGATTGTGATAATTATTGTGCTTGTTAGGCTCTCATTAGCTAGCTCGGGATCGATCGCAACTTAGGACTTTTGTGTGTAGTTGCCTTCCGACCAGGTAAGGATTTCTTACCGGAGTTGTGTGGGCCCTGCGATATTACATGTGATTGTTGTTTGTATGCTTGTTGTGTTTATCAGCATGTTTAGTGATAGGTGCTCTGTTCTGAATTTTCGACTGGCATGATTTCTTATGTTGTTTCTCATGTTAGTCCATGCTAGGTTGTTCCATTCTGGCATGCTCGTTATCTGTTCTTGCTTCGTAGTATCATGCTAGGTTCGTTGTATCTGTTGAACACGTATTGGATTTTTTGTTTTATCTGTTTATAGGTTTGAGATATGGTAGGTTGCATCATCCAGGCCAGGATGCATAACGTAACTTGCATCCACTATAGGGACGTCGAGGCGGTACGCCATCCCTAATCCCCCGTTAGGGTTTAGCTAACCCTAACGGTAGGTCATGTAACCTTGGGTGAGGGTGGCAGACTGTTAAATGCCCCAACGGTCAGGATGATGACATGGCATTGCCTTGTCCCCGGCAGTCAGCACGTCCTCAGCGTGTTCGCCGTAGCCCTTCATTGCCACCTGTTAGGGAAAGGACCGCTTCCTGGTGTAAGCCTACCACGACCGGTTCCTTAGCCTTAGGTGCGGTGGTTCAGGCTGACATAGTTCACGTGTCCAGGTCTCACACCCCTATGTCAGTGACACCGATCTAGAGATTTAGTTAGGCATGGTGGCTGGACCTGGGCAGCTTGCCACTAGACCCAGCACCCCTCATGGTTTGCAGTAGCATGCGGTGCGCGCATAGGCTCATTACGGCAGCGACCGGAGAGCTCCTCGGGATCTTGAGCCGCACCTTTACGTGTCGGCGATGAGACAGCCGAGGTGAGACTTGTTTCTCGTATAGGATCGTATCATGAGGTGGATTACCACGGAGTAAGGCCCTGAGTTGGCATCCGAAGTTTATGTGTGGATTTAAGCTATGTGCTCTCTTCTGTGTTTATATTCATAGCTTGCATACCATTCTGCTAGATGACCATGTATATCGTATTGTACCCCAGTTGGGGATTCTTACTGAGTAATTCGTTACTCACCCTTATTTTGTGGTTTTCCACAGGTAACCATGGTACGCGACAGGATGGCTGGAGGAGGAGCTGTGATCATGGAAACCTGTTGTTTCGAACTCTGAGTCTTGTATTTATGTTTTTATGTTTGAAATGTCCTCTGAATGCATGTAGTTGGGCACGGAGCCCTTAGGTTGTTTTTTGGTTGTTGCCCGGATTCTGACACTGATGTAAACCATTTTTGGATTTGAATGTGAATTAAATCTCTTATCAGAGTACGTTTTAAATTGTATCTAGCTTGGAACAGGTGCTTGGAAACAGGGACAGGTTCTAGGACATTTTGTTGTTGTTTTGAATGGATGTTTACTGCTTTTTGTTTTAATCAGAATCTGGCATACAACGTTGCATATTATTTTTTCTAAGTTTTAAAAGCATGCATATGAGGTAAAGGCCTATTTTAATACCCCATTCGAGTCGGGTATTTTGGTCTTTTTGCCCCCGGTCAGGGTTTTGAGGATTTTCAAGATTTCAGGGCCTTTCCTGCCTTCATCGAAGTTTGGTGGTTGTTGGTTGCAAGACCCGAGAGGTTTGGGCAAGTTGTTTGGGAGTTTGGAGGTATTTTAGTTATTGGCAAAATTAATGTTTTTTTGAGAGCTTCCTTTGGGATTTGAACCCTTGCCCTAAATGGTTTTGGGAGTCTGTAGGAAAAAGAGTTTTATTTAAAAGAAAAGTTTGCTTGGGCCAGGTTTTGAAAGAGGAAGCTTTGAGAAGGGATTTTAGACCCATTTAAATTCGGAAAAGGAAAGAAATCAAGAAAAATCCCTTTCCCCCTTGTTTTGCAAGACTCTCTCTCTCTCTCTCTCTCTCTCTCTCTCTCTCTCTCTCTCAAAACCCTAGCCGCACCATGCCCAGCCCTTGCCGCACCAACACCAGCCGATCCACCACACCCTAGCCGCACCAGCCGCTCACCCCCCTGCCCGCACAGACCGCCCCGCCACCTGACCCTTCACACCCACGCCCGGATCACTTTCGGCCATGGCGGCCGCTCTGCACCAGCCGCACCACCCAGCCCAGTCCGCCCAGCCGCTCCGCCCAGGGTGCCCAGACGCGCCGCACGCTGCCGCCTAGCGTCTCCCGTGCGTCGACCCAGCCTCCCAGATGAGCCTCCCGTGCGTCAACCCAGCCGCCAGAATCGCCTCCGTCGCGTCGTCAGCCGTCGCCGCCCGCGGCCCAGAGCGTCGCGTCGCCAGCGCGCCGTCCTCGCAGACCCGACGTCTCGCCCGTGCGCCCGCTCCAGCGCTAGCGCCCTGCCGCACCAGCAGCGCCCATTCCTGCCCTTTTTACTGTCGAGACCGCATGTCTTCTCGGTTGGTAATTCCCGAGCCTTTTCCCTTTTAGATTTGAAGCTGCTGGGTGCTGTTTATTTATTTAGGATGTTTTTATCATATGCCTAGGTTGCTCGGGTTCGCTTTAAGCTCGAGGGTCGTTATCTGATTCACGATAGTTATTTTCCACTTGTTCCCAGGTAAGGATTTCTTACCGTGGTTGTGTGGACCCTGCGATGCTTTCTTGATTGTGCCTTATATGCATGTTTACTTCTATGAACATGATTAGTGGATTGGACAGCTTGTGATTGCATTCTTGCTAGCATGTTTGCCTGTTTGTACATGTTAGTGCCATGCTAGGATTGTTCTTCCAGCATGCTTGAGATTCCTACTTTAAGTTCGTAGTATCATGCTAGGTTATGTGTGATTCATGTTGATATGTATGTCTAGCCAGGAATCAGTTATTTTGTACTCTTAGCTAGTGTAGTAGAGTTTGTCATCATCTAGAGGCTGAGAGCGGACATAACGTACTTTGTCCCCACCGGTCGGGAGTAGACCGAAGCATAACGTACATTGCTTCCCCCCGGCAGCCGATGTGGATTTAGCTACCACATCGGCATAAGCCTAGTTTGTAGCTCTGCTAGGCGCGGAACCCCGCCAAAGGTGCAAGCCTGCCTTGGCAGGTTTATAGCTTCAGGTCGGTGGTACAGGCTGCACAGATGAGTGCCGACGGCCTCGCACTACTGTGTTCAGTGACACCGTATCCGTGTCTTTAGGCATGCGTACCTGGCCCGCGTAGTTTGTACTTAGGCCCTCACATTTACGCCGGTTGCAGCAGCATGCGGTGTGTGCGCACACGCGTTAGTCGCCGGTTCGGAGAGCTCCCCCGGGCTAATGTTCGTGAGTACACCGCCTTCCATTTAGAGCCGGACTTGGTACTCTCCCGATAGTCCAAATTTGTTAGCGAGGGTAAGAGGCCCTTGAGGACACCCATCGGGATTGGCTTTTGAGTGATCATGGTGGTCGAGGAGAAAGACCCTCGAGGGTGTCGGACATCTTTGGGATCGGTTTTTGAGCTGATCAATTGGCCGAGGGAGAAAGACCCTCGGAGATGTCCCGGGATTGGTTATGAGAGCCAGTCATTAGGTCGGAAGTAGGAGACTTCCAAGGATTCCAGATTCTGCCTTGTAAGCTCGTTGAGCTATGATCTGTGTTGGTAGCTGTTTGCATGTATACTAGGGTGCCAGATGATTGATGTATCGTATTGTACCCCGGTTGGGGATTCTTACTGAGTATGTTTATACTCACCGTTATTTCTGTGGTTTTTCCACCAGGTAACTTGGGACAAAGACGGGGCGGCTAAGCGGAGGAGCTGATTGATTATGGGAGCCGCCGACACTCTGTCTTTTATTGTTTGCATAATTTGTTCAGCATGTAGACGGACAAGAGTCCTAGGGTGACGTTTTTAAAAGTTGTTTAAATTGTATTGTATGATTTTATAAACACTGGCCAGGCTTGTTTTACTTTGTTGGCTTTGCTTAAATGAAGGTTGTTGTTTATGTTTTAAGTGTCCCGGCTTTTAGATGTTTTGAAAGGTTTTAAATATGAGCACTAAGCCGCTTGATGAAGTATTTAACTTGCATGCTGAGTGAGAACCTAGGTTTAGGACCGTGTTTTGGGTCGCGTTCTTACAGTTGGTATCAGAACCAGGCATCAGACCGGTGTGCCGGGTCCATCGGGACGCTGGACCTCTAAGGGGAGGTGGAAACCCATAGGGGAATCCCACATCGATTGGAAAGGAGAACGAAGCACTCCTTATAAAGGGTGTGGACACCTTTCCCTAGCAAGACGCGTTTTCCCATGGGGGGGAGAAACAAATCCGTGAGGCCAGTGGGCCAAAGCGGACAATATCTTGGCTAGCGATGGGTTTGGCCGTTACAGACATCGTCCCAGAGGTTGGCAGAGATTAGACTCTCGTAGGCCACTTGTGGCCCAGTTGTTAGTTTTCCCCTAGAGAGACGGTGGAGGTGATTTTCCCTGGAGTACCACTCCAGGAGAGGAGTTAGCTATGGGTTTACTCATGTTGATGCTTGTGGAGCAGATTCCAGTGTGGACTAGCCTGGGTAGTTCAAGTGTTGATCTTGAACCTTAGCAGATTGTTTGATTGCCGAGTGAGTACCTGCAGAGTTGGTAGCCTTCGAGGAGGTTGCTGAGACATCTTTGTGCTCTTGTTAATTGTTGTTGTTTTGCAGCCAGTAAGCCGGAACCCTGTGGTTAAGGGTGCAGCGAGCAGTGTTCCCATCGGACTTGATCCGTTGGTGGTTTCCTCAGTTGCCTAGTAGAGTTGAGCACTCTTCTTATGGTGAGCCCCTAGAGTAGGGCTAGCTACTGCATGTTGAGAGATCCGGCCAGAGTTTAGTAGAGCATCATGTGGAGATGCAAGAGTAGGCAGTGAGACTTCAGTTTCATGAGATGCCATAGGCATGGTTGTTTGAGTTTGAGCTCTTGTATGCCTAACCATAGTTTTTGTCACTTGAGGTTGTGACCTTGCTGGCCCCATTTGTAGTAAGATGTGGATTTGTTAGTAGTGGCACTTGAAGTGCATGTGTTGGTGTGCCGCTGTGACACTAAGTCTGGTTTTGGTGTGTCGCTTTGGCACTAAGTCTAGTTCAGGCCTGAGTTTGGCATGGGTATAGCAGGTGGCTATGAACCGTTTGGAGTTCAGCACACTCCTTTAGCCTTTGGATCCGTTTATGGCAGTTGCACCTGTTTAGGTCGTGCAAGAGGGCTAGTTCAGTGGTAGTCGAAGGACTAAACGTGAAAGGATGTTCGAGAGGAGCTGGAGCCTCTTCCCAGTGTTACCGGGGTAAGAGTGCGTCAGCTGGTTGAAGGTTGATAGTGTTAGTGCGTGTGAGTTTCACGCTAGTGGTAAGGCCAGGAGATCTATGTGGTTGGTAGTGCGCTCAACTACTTTCGAGTGCCTAAATCTGAGGAGAGTTGAGCATTGTAGATGCGAGTTTGGTTCAGCAGAGGGACCATGAGTTGGATGCCTATGAGATGAGTTGGATGCTTATGAGATGAGTTGGATGCCTATGAGGTAAGTTGGATGCTTGTGGGATGAGTTGGATGCTTATGAGATGAGTTAGATGCCTCATGAGATGAGTTGGAAGTCTTATCTGTAAGCACACTTGGTAGAGTCTTGGTATAAGGTAAGTTTGGTTTGGCATTGTTATGCTTTAGTAGAGCAAGGTTGCCACAGCTTTGAGTATCGTGTGGGATGGAACTTTTGGTGTTCTTTTGGTTGATTGCATCCCTGCCGGAAGTTAGTTGTTTCCTTTTTAGAAAGCGCATGTTAGTCTTGGATCTCTAAAGGAAGGTTGGGAGTTGTGCACATAAGTGTGTTTCTGTGTAGTTCGTTCTGGTGGCGAGAGTTTCGAAACCATGTAGGGTTTACATTGGAGAACTGGTGCTCAGTTCTTGGAGAAATTGGACTCCAGGTGGATGTTGTAAGGCTTTAGTTGAGGTTGTAAGGATACCGTGCTCGTAGTCGGGTTGTTGCTTAGGCAAGTTTGGTTTAGTTGGACCTAAGCTTGGTTGGTGGAACCTCTTGTTGATCATGGTTGGAGTCCAGATGGTACTGAACAAATGGTGGTTGTAGCGAAGCCACGTAGTCCTGACCGTAGTTGCTAAGGGTGTTGCTCGGAATCCTTACCCTGGGTGGAAGCTACGATGTGGCTGATGCTTTGAGTAGGAGGATGACACATTCTGAAGCGTTTCTGGTCTTTTTGGTTTCGAGGTTCGGTGCATGCCAGCATAGTTGTAATGCTGGGAAAAAGAGTTGTTTGTTCAGGTAGTTGGCTGTTAGACCGTTAGACGACAGTGTGTGTCGAGGGTTGCCGAAGAACACTAGTTGTGGAGAGCCTCACCAGAGCTCAGTCAGACCCAGGTAGTGAGTTGAGTTGGCAAGCCGGAGTCGTGTAGGTTGTAGACCTCGGGTGAATTGTTGGCAGATTTGGCAGGCTAGCAAGCTAGAGTTTGTTTGGAGTAGAGTCCGGATTGGTTCCGGTGTGGTGGCAAGTTGGTGCTTGGTGTTGACCAAGGTGTGGTTTTGAGTTGCTAGAAGTTAGTTTTGCTCGTGGGGCGAGTGGTTCGTGCCCTGTCGGTTGTTTTTCTTGTTTCCAGGATGTTGAGTGTTGCCCCCTTTGGCATTTGGAGGTGAGTCTTGGCTAGTGTGTGGTTGGAGGTTCAGTCTGTGGTGGACCCCCTGTTGTTGCCTCCGTGAGACTTAGATGTTGTTGCTTTAGAGGAGTAAGACAGCGAGCGTGTGTGGAGCTCTCTGTCCTTCGATTGTCCGCTTGTAAGAACCGTTTCCTCATAGGAGTTGTCAGGTTACTCCCTTGGTCTTGGAGTTGATGGTAGTGGTGCTAGCAAGAGGGAAAAGTTTGTTGGCTGCTTGGAAGCAATTGTTTGTCCAGTTAAGCGGATTCTTGAGTGGTGTTCTGGAAGTTGCAGTAAGGGTTGTTCTGCCTCTTGTGAGTGTTGGGCCTAGTCAGCTAAGGTACTTTGTGTATTTGGCCTGGGAGCTGTTGCACCTTTGTAGTTGAGGAACCCCTTTATATCAGTTGTGGGATGAGGTTGCACCATTATGGCTAGATTAGGGTCTTGACCTATTGAGGTATCCTTGCTGGTTAGTGTAGCTTGTGCTCTGCCAGTCATTGTTGGTATTCTTGTTCTTGGTAGTTGGTGTTAACTGGGTAGTGGCGTCCCGTTTGTGAAGTTTTGGTGGAAAGGTGCAATAAGCCTAAGCTAGAGGGTTAAGCCTGTATGTGTCATCGTTTGGACTTGTGAGATGTGTTTCATATTTGAGGAAAGCTTCATTCCGTTGCTTGCATGGAGGTAAGTTTGGTGGAGGGAGCCCACTGGGGCCCTGTTGATAGCAGGTTGACTTTTCAGTCAACGATCTAAGTCGAGCTAGAGTTGAGTAGACCTGCGTAGTTATGCAGTGTGCGGATGGTTAGGCTACCGAGATTGTAGCACTCAAGTTGTTGGTTTGTAGCCGACTTTTGGTTGAGGTGGTTGTGTGAGTTCGGTTTTCTGGCGGGTTAGTTTCAGTAGCTAGAGCTCGCACGTCGCCCAGGTGGAGATGTCATTACTGTGGAGTAGTGGTATGGCGTTTCGGGCTAGAGTTGTTGGCACCAGGATGTGGCAACAAAGGTTATTCTAGGCCGTGCGTTCAAGGACCGTGGTTCTAGAGAGCGTTCGTAGAGGCTTGTGAGCCGAGTGCAGTTCCTGTAGTGTTTTCACCCTCTGACCGATGGTCTTTTGGGAGGAGTGAGCCAGATCTTTCAGAGCTTGTTGCGCGTTGGTGTTTTCGTGGTTAGGCAGCAGGAGACTAGTGTTGGTTTTGCGAGGTTGCCTTGGGTAGCAGTTCCCAGCTGTTAGTTCATATAGTTCCGTTGAGGCGTTGTATTATAAGTGTTGCAGGTTTTCTGTGTTATGGGAGATGGTTGGTACCCGTCAGTTTTTGGGTCCTGAGTTGCTGCAGTTGTCCAGCAGTGCAGTGCAAAAGATTAGAGCTCGTTTGTGTCACCTTAGAGTAGGCAGAAGAGGTTCGCCGATGTACGGCGTCGAGTTTTAGAGTTTGAGGTTGGACAGTGCGTGTTTTTAAAGTTGCACCGATGTGAGGTGTGTTGGGTTTGGTAAGCGTGGGAAGTTGAGTCCCCGTTTTGTTGGTCTGTCTGAGATGCTTGAGAGGATTGGCAGAGTTGCATACTGGTTAGCCTTTCCTCCGTTGATGTCAACTGTGCACAATGTTTTTATGTATCGATGTTGAGGCAGAATGTGTCGAACCCATCGCTCATTGTGGACTTTGAGCCTTTGCAGTTGAATGAGGATTTGAGCTTCGAGGGGAAGCCTGTGAGTATTCTGGTCTTTGAGACGAAGATATTGCGTAATCGTGAGATCCGTTTGGTAAAAGTTCAGTGGAGGAGTTTGAGTTCTGAAGAAGTCGCTCGTGAGCGGGGAAGACGAGATGAGATTGCAGTATCCTGAGCTGTTTCAGTCTTAAGGACTTTCGAGGACGAAAGTCATAAAAAGGAGGGAATATTGTAACGGCCTAGCTTTTCATCCCGGTCGTTCAGGTATGCCCTATGGGTATTTTGGTAATTTGGTCGGGCCGTCAGGGCCGTTTATGTCTTTTTCAGTTGCTAAAATTATTGGATGGTCTTAAGTAGGATTTTGATGCTTTTGTGGATGTGTTTGGGCATGGTGAGATGCAAAAGAAAAATTGAGGATTAAAGGTGTGTTTGTTGGGATTCGAACCCGGGGTGCTAGGAAGTCAGGTGGGTGGTGTGGCCAGTTGAGCCACCAGGTGATCTTGTTACTCTTTCCGCGGCATATCTTGGTTAGCCTTGAGTCCTTTGGGTTTTGGTGCATTGACTAAATGAAAGGAAATTAGTTTTTTGGGTTTCTTCTCCAAAAAATGCTCCTTGGCCGCCCGAGTCCTTCTCTCCCAAGCCCCAAGCCGATTTCCTTCACCCTCGCAGCCTCGTTCATCATCCCGGTCAGCCGAGTAGCAGCCCCATCGCCCGAAGCTTTCCCGGCCGAGCGGCGGATCGCCCGGCGACTGTCGCAGACCAACAAAGCGCGCGGACGCCCAAAGATAACAACCTCACCGCGCGCCCGTCGACGTCCCAGCGTGCCCAGTCTGAGCCCAGCGCTAGCTCGCTAGTCGCCTTCCCAGCTCGTCCGCGTCGCAGCCCCAGCTCCGGCGCGCCCATCGCTGTCCCAGCGCGCACGTGCCGTGTCGCCCGCCCGCGTCCAGCCATCGCGTCTGCTTGTCCGCGCCCGTGCGCCTGCCGCCCATCTGCTCCCGTCAACGCCCAGCCCGCAGCCCCTACCGCCCATCTGCGCCCATCAGCGCCCAGCAGCAGCCCCGACCATGCAGCCTGTCCGTTCGCGTGTCAGCTGTGCAGCGTGAGTTGCTCCCGAGCTGAGCCCTGTTTATTTTATTATATTTAGGACTATGGATTGTGATAATTATTGTGCTTGTTAGGTTCTCATTAGCAAGATCGGGATCGATCGCAGCTTAGGACTCTTGTGTGTAGTTGCCTTTCGACCAGGTAAGGATTTCTTACCCGAGTTGTGTGGGCCCTGCGATATTATATGTGATTGTTGTTTGTATGCTTGTTGTGTTTATCAGCATGTTTAGTGATAGGTGCTCTGTTCTGAATTTCCGACTGGCATGATTTCTTATGTTGTTTCTCATGTTAGTCCATGCTAGGTTGTTTCGTTCTGGCATGCTCGTTATCAGTTCTTGCTTCGTAGGATCATGCTAGGTTCGTTGTATCTGTTGAGCACGTATTGGATTGTTTCTTGTATCTGTTTATAGGTTTGAGATATGGTAGGTAGCATCATCCGGGCCAGGATGCATAAAGTAACTTGCATCCAAGGCAGGGACGTACGAGGCGGTACTCCGTCCCTAATCCCCCGTTAGGGTTTAGCTAACACTAACGGCAGGCCCTGCAATCTTGGGTGAGGGTGGCAGACTGTTAAATGCCCCAACGGTCGGGATGATGACATGACATTGCCTTGTCCCCGGCGATCGGCACGTCC
This sequence comes from Sicyos edulis, assembly GCA_036507275.1. NCBI lineage: Eukaryota > Viridiplantae > Streptophyta > Magnoliopsida > Cucurbitales > Cucurbitaceae > Sicyos > Sicyos edulis. The sequence goes on from CM071847.1 coordinate 25,783,439, forward strand.
TCGGCGTGTTCGGCGTAGCCCTTGATTGCCACTGTTAGGGCAAGGACCGCTTCTCGGTGTAAGCCTACCACGGCCGGTTCCTTAGCCTCAAAGCGGTGGTTGGTGACATAGTTCACGTGTCCGGTCTCTCACACCCCTATGTCGATGACACCAATCCGAGAGATTTAGTTAGGCATGGTGGCTCGACACTGGCGGCTTGCCACTAGACCCGACACCCCCATGGTTTGCGATAGCATGCGGTGCACGCATACGCTCATTACACACGCCGACCGGAGAGCTCCTCGGGATCTTGAGCGATGCACCTTTCGTGTCGGCGAGATGAAGCGGTGAGGTCGGTACTTGTTTCTCGTATAAGATTGTATCATGAGGTGGATTATCCCGGAGTAAGACCCTGAGTTGGCATCCGAAGTTTATGTGTGGATTTAAGCTATGTGCTCTCTTCTGTGTTTATATTCATAGCTTGCATACCATTCTGCTAGATGACCATGTATATCGTATTGTACCCCGGTTGGGTATTCTTACTGAGTAATTCATTACTCACCCTTATTTTGTGGTTTTCCACAGGTAACCATGGTGCGCGATAGGATGGCTGGAGGAGGAGCTGTGATCATGGAAACCTGTTGTTTCGAACTCCGAGTCTTGTATTTATGTTTTTATGTTTTAAATGTCCTCTGAATGCATGTAGTTGGGCACGAAGCCCTTAGGTTGTTTTCTGGTTGTTGCCCGGATTCTGACACTGATGTAAACCATTTTTGGATTTGAATGTGAATTAAATCTCTGATCAGAGTACGTTTTAAATTGTATTTAGCTTGGAACAGGTGCTTGGAAACAGGGACAGGTTTCAAGACATTTTTTGTTGTTGTTTTGAATGGAAGTTTACTGCTTTTTGTTTAATCATAATCTGGCATACAACGTTGCATATTATTTTTTCTAAGTTTTAAAAGCATGCATATGAGGTAAAGGCCTATTTTAGGACCCCATTCGGGTCGGGTCTTTACACAAGCCCATGACACAGGCGCGAGAACTCAGACACGCTAGCCCTTAACAACCTACAGCATCCTTCGTACCCAACTCTCGGTGACCCTGAAAGCTTCTACTTTCCCTCGAATGACCTCAAACTTGTATTTCTCTGACTACCACCGAGCTAGATCTCTTATCCAACCCAAACAGGTGCAACCTCAGGAAACGGGTACAAGAATAGTGGGGATGCTAAACTCCAGGTGGGTCATGGAACCACACCTAGGCCTCCTCTCAAAGCTTCGTGCCAACAAGCACTACATCTTTTCAGCTCAAACAACTAAAAACGAGCTCTACGTCCCCACTAAGGGTAGGGAAGGTCACACTCTGAGTGACGGGGACAATGTCACTCAAAACAAGAAGCCCAACACTCGAGCAGTCTAGTCTCTGACATCTCGTCTGAGAGACATGCCACGGCCTACTCCTGCATCCCACTCGATGCTCAACAAATACTCAGACCAACCCGCAGGTGGCAGCACCTAGCTCCACATTTGGAACATGCTAACAAAAAGTGGTTTTCTTTACTAGCCAACTAGAAGCCACGGACGGGTTAAGTCCCGAACAAGAAAACTTTACTCTGCACCCTGACTACGGGGTAATAACCGAGCTGGCTGCAAAACAGTTGCATGCTTGCAAGAGGTCAAGATGTCTCTACATCTTCCTCAAACGCTACTAACTCGGCAACTTGCCAATCGACCGGGTGACTGGTGGAGACTCTGCTGGTCCACCTCTCTCAAGGGACTTCCACCACCAAACTGCTGTATCAAACAACACAAGAACGGCACGCCTGGACCTCTGAACATCAGGTCATCCCAACACTCGGATGATAAACTCGTTCTTGGCCAACCACCTCGCTTCTGCTTGCCAAACTCGGCGGCTCCATCAACGTCAACTAACACATCAGCATAAACGTGCCGATCATGCCCTCTCGGGATCCTCTGGAGCTACTGGAGCTACTGGGGGGTATCTCCTAAATAAACTCTGTCAGCTGGGCTATCTGTGCCCAGGACTCCTCACTACGCGCTACAAACTCTCAGATAGCTAAAAGACCTGCCATCAAGGTCTACACATCTAGGATGCCCATCAGGGTCTTACTCCAGAAAACAGTGATGCCCATCGGGGTCTTACACATCTAGGATGCCCATCGGGGTCTTACTCCAGCTAGGAACACGGGGATGCCCATCGAGGACTTACACATAATGCCAATCGTGTAGTGCCCATCCGGGACTTACGTACACTAGCAATGCATTGGTGCCCATTGGGGACTTACCCAAGCGAGACCTAAACTAGTAACTCCAAATGGTGTCCTAAATACAGGAACACAAACTAGCCTAGCAATCAGACAATAAACATTACCTGTCTAACCCTAGCATGAAACTAACAGAATACTAACAGGAACATGGGTATGCCAGAATAAGAAAAAATCCCTAACATGATACTACGAACTTAAGCAGGAATCAAAAGCATGCTGGAAGAACAAACCTAGCATGGCACTAACATGAACAACAAGCAATCATGCTAGCAAGAATTCAAGCACAAGTTGTCCTATAGCTAACATGCTCATAACAGTAAACAAGCATACAAGGCACAATCCTGAAAGCATCGCAGGGTCTACACAACCCCGGTAAGGAATCCTTACCTGGAACAAGCAGTAACAATATAATGCTCATTGAGCTGCAAGACACACAACCTAGCAAAACATACATAGTTACACCAATAACCTAAACTAGCTATCTGTAAACTAAACTCTAGGAAACAAGAACCGGGAAGTTACCCGGTGAGCTACGCAAGCTCTCGGCCAACCCCTTGGGAAAGTCCAAGGGAGCTCTCGGCTAGGCTAGGGCTAGGGCTTAATCTCAGCCTCCTCTTCCACAACCTCCTGGATTCGGCTAGGCTTCACCTCCAACACAATGGAACACAAGTTAGCTTGTCGGGAAGACAAACAACACACACCCAAACAACACCAACATGCTCACGGCTAGGGTTGAGAACTCACCTCGGGAGTGTGCTCGGCTTGGCAATTGCTCATGGCTACTAGGGCTTGATGCGAAAACACTCTCTACCTCAATCGGAGCTTGCAAAACAACAAGAATATGATTAGGGAACACCCAACCAACAAGCTTAGCTCTCGGCCAAAGGAAAGAAAAGCTTACCACGCGAGATTCGGCTTCTTGAACTTCAAGACTCTCCTCGGCAAGATGCAGACTCTTTGGTTTGCGGCTAGACAAGAGGAAGAAAAGCAATGCTTGCCTCGGCTTGCAAGGCTCCTCCAAGGCTCGGCTAGGGTTTGTTTACACAAACAAGATGTAACAGCCCGGATTTCTGTTAATTGTGAGATAAGGTTTTTTTGTAGCATTGTTTCCAGGAGCAGTTGGATTTGTTAAGGTTTTGGAAGTTTATTGGTCGGGGGTGAAATAAGAAATTTCCTTGTTGGGTCCTTGGGAGATTCGAGCCCTAGACTTAAGGGAATTAGAAGCTTGAAATTAAATAAAGGAAAATTAAGCGTCAGCTAGGACTCGAAGGAGGGAAGCCTTGGGAAAGGATTTTGAGATTTCTCCAAAGTGGATTCAATTTTAGGAAGGAAAAGAAAGGAAGAGAAAAAGAAGAAGAAAAAAAAAGGAAAAACCCTAGCCACCCTCTCCTTCTCACCCAAGCCGTCGCCCAGCCTTGCCTCGCCGCCCAGCGCCGTCGTCGCCCTTGCTAGCCGCCGCCCCTGCTTGCCGCCAGCCCCGGCCCGTCGCGTCGTCGTCGCTCTGCCTCGGTAGCGCAACCGCCAATTTCCGCCGCGTCGGCGGCCTGCAGCGAGATCCATCGCGGCGATGAGCGCGGCCGGCCCGCGTCGCCCGCCCCTCGCGCGCCCGTCGGCGTGATCTCGCCACGTCGCCCGATCCGTCCCTTCGCGCGTCCAGTAGCGCGATCTCGCGCGTCTCTCCGTGCGCCCTCGTCCGTCGCCCGGCGCCCCAACGCCGTTGTGTCTGCGCGATCGCGCCCGTATGCAGCGCCCGGTGTCGTGCGTGTTCGCTGCGGCGTTTGCGTCGGCTTCGTCGGCTCGTGGCGAGCGTCGGCGTCGACGCCCCACCGAGCCTGTCTGCCGCGCTCTGCTCGCCGCACGCCTGCCGAGCACGCTTGGCCGTGATAGCTTGGTGCCGAGCTTGTCGCCTTCTCGGTTGGTAAATCCCGAGCCTCCTCTCTTGAACCTTTAGATAATAGCTGCTGATTGTTTAATTAGGGTGATTTATTACTTGCTTAGGTTGCTTGGGATCTCATAGAAGCTCGAGGGTCACTTGTTGGGTGTGATTGATATTTCTCTGCTTGCTTCCAGGTAAGGGTTCCTTACCGAGGGTGTGTGGATCCTGCGGATAATTGCTAGCAAGTCTTACCTTGTGATCGTATAAATTTCTAGTGGATAGGTTACATATTTTCTCTTGCTTGCAGGTTTGTGTTGTGCTAGTGTTCCTATTATAATCTGTTAGTTCCATGTTAGTGCTTGGCAGGTGATCTAAAAATAGGTAAGTCCCCGATGGGCACTGCACTGATTCTGTATGTAATTGAGGTGTAAGACCCCGATGGGCATCCATATGTGTAAGACCCCGATGGGCATCATTGATTGAGGTGTAAGACCCCGATGGGCATCCATATGTGTAAGACCTCGATGGGCATCATTGATTGAGGTGTAAGACCCCGATGGGCATCCATGTGTGTAAGACCCCGATGGGCATCATTGATTGTAAGAACCCGACCCAAAATACGGTCCTAAACCTAGGTTCTCACTCAGCATGCAAGTTAAAATACTTCATCAAGCGGTTTAGTGCTCATATTTAAAACCTTTCAAAACATTTAGAAACGGGGAATGCTTAAAACATAATCAACAATTTTGTTTAAGAAAAACCAACGAAGTAAAACAAGCCTGGCCAGTATATAAAAAACATTCAAAACAGTTCAAACAACTTTTTTATAATGTTTTCCCCTAGGACTCCTGTCCATCTACATGCTGAACAAATATGCAAACAATAAAGACAGAGTGCCGGCAGCTCCCATGATCATTCAGCTCCCTCCGCTTAGCCGTCCGGTCTTTGTCCCAAGTTACCGGTGGAAAACCACAGAATAAGGGTGAGTATAAACATACTCAGTAAGAATCCCCAACCGGGGTACAATACGATACTTCAATCATCTAGCACCCTAGTATACATGCAAACAGTTACCAACACAGATCATAGCTCAACGAGCTTACAAGGAAGAATCTGGAATCCTCGGAAGTCTCCTTCTTCCGACCTAATGATTGGCTCTCATAACCAATCCCGGGACATCTCCGAGGGTCTTTCTCCCTCGGCCAATTGATCACCATAACGACCTGGTTTTTCTTCCTGGTCTTCCGTATGCCCTAGGGGTAATTTGTTGATTTGGTCGGGCCGTCGAGTCGTTTGTGTCTTTTCGATTACTAAATTATTGGATGGTTTTTGTAGGTTTTGGAGGGGTTTGTGGTTTGGTTTGAGCAAGGTTTGATGCAAAAGTAAAAATAAAAGGGAATTGTGCTCAACATCCGGGGTTTGAACCCGGGTCTCTTGGGAAGCTTGTAGAGATGTGTGCCAATTGAGCCATAGGTGCTCTTGTTGCTCTTTCTGCATCACATCTTAGTTAACCTTGGATTTTGGAGTTTTGGTGCATTTGGTTAAATGAAATAGAATTAGGTTTATTCCATCTTCTTCTCCAAATCTCCTCTTGGCCGCACAAGCTCTCCCTCTCCATAGCCCTTGCCGATTCTTCATCCTTGCAGCTCCTTGGATCGTTCATCGTCATTCCGGTAGGTATCGATCTTCCTCTTCTTCTTCTCATCCATTTGGTGTGCTTTTGGCCGAGTGAAAAGAGGTGTGTTGTGTGTGTTTGTGTTGATTGCGGCCACCGAGAAAGCCCGGCCAGCCATATCGTCGCCACGTCCGGCCGGCCAGATCGCACGCCAGATCACCTGCCGTCGCAACGGATCGCCCCTGCCGTCGCACCAGATCGCCCGGATCCGTTGAGCGGCCCGCGCGCGCGCCATCGCTCACCAGTCGCGCCCGGATCCACCGCCGCAGCCCTCCCGCACGCCATCGCTGCGTCGTCGTGCGGTCGCAGCAGCCAGCGAGCGCTTGCGCCAGCGCCCGCGCCGCCGCCCGCTGCTCGCCGCCCGCGCCAGCCGCGTCCGCGTCACACTCGCCGCGCGCCCATTGCCAGCGCCTTTGCCCGAGCGCTTTTTGCTCGCCCGCCGCCGCCGATCGCCAGACGCGCGCGCATCGCTGCCGTGCATCCGTGCGCGTCCGCCGTGCGGCGCGCGGCCAGCGCCCGACCACCTGCCGTGCGGTAGCGCGGCTGCGCCCGACCTGCCGTGCCCGGCTCGCGCTGCGGCTCCAAGCTCGTGTCGCCGTGCGCGTGAGTTCCCTTTGAGCCGAGCTTGCTCGTTCTTTTGTTGTTTAGACGTTTTAGATGCTGATTATTATTGGTTTGCTAGGTTCCCGCCGCTAGATCGGGATTGTTCCGCAACTTAGGATTTGTGTGTAGAAGCCTCCCGACCAAGGTAAGGATTTCTTACCGAAGTTGTGTGGGCCTCTGCAGTATATTTGTGATTGTTGTTTTGTATGCCCGTGTATGATTACTAGCATGTTTAGCCCTAGGTGCTCTGCTTACAATTCTGGATCGCATGAACTCTTGTATTGTTTCTCATGTTAGCCCATGCTAGGTTGTTCCATTCGGCATGTTCGATATCTCTGTTCTTGCTTCGTAGTATCATGCTAGGTTCCTTGTATCTGTTGAGCACGTATTGGACCGCATTGATTGAATTGTTATTATTGCTATGGTTTAGAGTTCGTAGGTAGCATCATCCGGGCGGATGCATAACGTAACTTGCATCCCAGAAGGACGCACGTCAGAGATGGTACTCGTCCTTGATCCCGTTAGGGTTTAGCTAACCCTAACGGCTGGCCTCGCAATCTTGGGTGAGGGTGGCGATCGTTAAATGCCCCAACGGTCGGGATGATGACTTGGCATTGCCTCGTCCCGGCGATCGGCACGTCCTCGGCGTGTTCGGCCGTAGCCCTTGATTGCCACTGTTAGGGCAAGGACCGCTTCGGTGTAAGCCTACCACGACCGGTTCCTTAGCCTCAAAGTGCGGTGGTACAGCCGACATAGTTCACGTGTCCGTGTCTCACACCCCTATGTCGGTGACACCGATCAAGAGATTTAGTTAGGCATGGTGGTCGAACTCAGGCGACTTGCCACTAGACCCGGCACCCCCGAGTTTGCGGTAGCATGCGGTGCGCGCTTACGCTCATTACTGGCGCCGATCGAGAGCTCCTCGGGATCTTGAGCGATGCACCTTTCGTATCGACGATGAGAGACAGTGAGGCGGGACTTGTTCCCGTATAGAGCGTATAGTGTGTTGTGGTATTTCCTGACTAAGACCACTGACGAGTTGGCATCCGAGGTCCAAGTGTGGACTTAGCTATGTGCTCCGCTCTGTGTTTGTACTCATAGCTTGCATACATTCTTCTAGATGATCATGTATATCGTATTGTACCCCGGTTGGGGATTCTTCTTGGTAATTCGTTACTCACCCTTATTCTCGTGGTTTTCCACTTTGGTAACCAAGGCGCGAGACAGGATGGTGAAGGAGGAGCCGTGATCATGGAATCCTGCATCATCTCCGACCATTTTATTATATCATGACTCTTGACTTTTGTTATTTCCCTGAATGCATGTAGACGGGCACGAGCCCTAGGATGTTTTCTTACGTTTTATGGATTCCAGCATATTTGTACTTGTGGATTGTTTAAATGGTTTAAATAAATCTCGATCGAGTATGCTTTTAGAAATGTATGTTTTGGTTGTTGAATGTTTCTGCTTTTTACTTGGGATCCAAATATATTTTTCATAATGTCTTTTATTTTTCAATACATGCATTGGGGTAAAGGCCCATTTAGAGCCCTTTTGGGTCGGGTCTTTCTGATTGGTATCGAGCTCGAGTCATAGATTCTGTGAGACCGACCTTTGTTGTAGGTCATCCTTCCATGATCACCAAAGACTCAAGCGATACCATCAGTGCACGCCTAGGTTTATTGTTTTAGAAAGAAAAAGGGTTAAGAATTTACAATACCTATCATCTAGTGTATGCCTTGTTTGGTGTTGTGGAGTGGTGACAGAGGAGTTTTGATTCGTTGTTGGTTTGGATGTAGATCGCCAACATGCGACCACCCGCATGGAGAGAGGAGGTTCGAGAGCGGTCGAGGTATCGTGATCGGATCTGATCATCGCAGGGACATCGTCCCAAGCCGAGATCGATGGCATTCCACCAGCGGCTCCTCCTGTTACGCCTAGAACGGGCGTTGAGGCGATCGAAGCGCCGTGAGATCGCTCCCGGAGCAGAGTTTGCCGAGTCTATGAGGGCTTTTATGGTCGCATGTTGAGTGACCGAGGGCGAGACCTGTGCCTTGTTGGCGGCGCAATGGAAGAGTCCCGAGCCCAGATCGAGCGGTGACTCGATTGGTTCAAAGCTCGATAGCACCTCCCGCTCCACAGAGCAAGTAGCCCAGAGGCGATATGGCGAGGGGTGCCGAGGAATTGGGTAGGTGGTGAAGGATTTTGTGAAGTGGAAGCTTTGAGAAGTTTGATGCCACCGGTGATGCGTTAGCTAGCGGCAGCCAGTGGATTGCCCATTTGGAGTACACCTTCCCGATCATGGTGTGCCCCGATATTCGAGGCCGAGGTGTGCGGCTCATGTGCTAGGAGGCACAAAATGAGATGGTGGTGGGAGTCCACCTTGAGCGAGAGACCACCGGGTCTCCACCCGCTACTTGGGAGTTCTTCAAGGCCGAGTTCAAGGTAAAGTTCATCGGTGATGAGGCTCAAGAGAAGATGGTGGAGCTCTTCCGAACTCAAGCGAGTTACGATTCCATTGAGGAATATGAGCGCAAGTTCTCAAAGTATGGATATTTTGCTCCTCGCTTGATTGCCACCGGGTGAGTCAAGATTCGAAAGTTCATATCCGGATTGAGGTAGGGTGTTTCCCGGGATGTCGGGCTCGGGCTCCTCGACACTTATGCTAGGGCAGTCCAGATTAGCCACGATCTATAATGGGAAGTATCCCCATTGAGCGGGTTGTTGCCGCTCTGTTCGGCGTCTCCGTCCCAGTGTGGGGCGAAGAGGAAGTTTGATTTTCGGGAGGCGGCGGTACGCCAAGGGAAGTTTCTGCACGAGATCTGCGGAGAGCTCCAATCCGTTCCAGCCCGACAGCAGGAGGACCTGTGCGCTTTCCGCTTGTGCTACTTGTGGGAAAGTCCACGCCGAGCTTGTCACCTGGACCTAGATTGTGCTTCCGTTGTGGTAGAGAGGGGCACATGGCCCGTTTTTGTGATCACCACTATGGCGGCTCGGCCAGTGGCCAGCGGCAAGGTCGAGTGTTTGCTACGACCCGTCAGAGGCCGAGCGTCACGGATGCCGCTGTGGCGAGTACGCTTCTTGTTTTAGATCACCTGCGCATTTGCCTTGTTTGATTCTCGGTTCTACGCATTCATTTGTATCCGTGTTGTTTCTTGAGCATGCTAAGTTAAGATTAGAGCCTCTAGGTTTCGAGTTATTCTGCTGCAACTCCTTCGGGAGTTGATATGTTGGCTAGAGATAAGATTAGGGATGGCCGGATCGAGATATCCGGAGAGTTGCTAGTGGCTACGCTCATAGTTCCGCCTATGAGCGGTTTTGATGTGATTCTTGGTATGGAGTGGTTAGTCACAACCACGCGTTGATTGACCGCCACCTGGAAAGAAGTAGTGTTCGAGCGCCAGTCGGCCCGACTTTAAGTTTCGTGGAGTCGTGGTGGAGTTTGCCCGCCGATGGTGTCACCGTGAAAGCTCGTCGGTTGCTAGCTCATGGAGCTTGGGGCTATCTAGCCAAGTTGTGCGGGAAGAGCCGCCCCTCGTTGTCTGCTGATCGTGTGCCGGTCGTGCGTGGGAGTTTGCGGACGTGTTTCTCGAGGAGTTACCGGGGTTGCCCCGAAGAGAGAGGTTGACTTCACAATTGAGCTCGAGCCGAGGACCCTCCCTATCTCGAAGGCTCCGTGATCGTATGGCGCCAAATGAGTTAAAGGCGAAGATTCATTCACGGGAGATGTTAGATCGAGGGTTCATCCGTCCGAGTGTGTCCCCCCGTGGGAGCACCATTTTGTTTGTGAAAAAGAAGGATGGTTCTATGCGCTTATGTATTGATTATCGCGAGCTTAATAAGGTGACAAATGAAGAATAAGTATCCGCTTGCCCCGTATCGATGATTTGTTCGATCGGCTTCAGGGAGCTTCCGTGTTCTCCAAGATAGATCTGAGATCCGGTTACCATCGATTGCGGATCGGGGATGCCGACATTCCTAAGACAACTTTCGAGTCTAGATATGGTCACTATGAGTTTGTGGTCATGTCGTTTGGATTGACCAATGCCCAGTTTGCGTTCATGGACATGATGGATAGGGTGTTCAAATCATTTTTGGACAACTTCGTCATCGTGTTCATTGGACGATATTCTCGATTTATTCGAGGTCTAAAGAAGACCATGCGAGCATTTGAGGCGAGTATTGGCGGCTTTGAGGAAAACCAACTCTATGCGAAGTTTTCCAAATGTGATTTCTGGTTGGAGCGGTGGCCTTCCTAGGCCACGTGGTTTCGAGAGATGGTATAGCCGTGGACCCCGCGAAGATTGAGGCCGTGAGTTCATGGGCCAAGCCGACTTCAGCTTGATTCCGAGATTCGCAGCTTTACGGGTTTGGCGAGTTACTACCGTCGGTTCGTCAAGAGACTTTTCGCTTTAGCCTCGCCTCACTCGTCCGACGAGGAAGGGTGTCGAGTTTGTTTGGGACAAAGCAGTGTGATGAGAGCTTTGCGAGTGCTCAAGCGCGCTTTGACTTCAAACGATGTTGGCGATCCGGAGGGGACAGTGTGGTTTCGTGGTCTCTGATGATGCTTCCAAGTTTGGATTAGATTGTGTGTTGATGCGGCCTGGGAAGGTCATTGCCTATGCTTCCCGTCAATCGAAGTTGTATGAGCGTAACTACCTTACTCATGATATGGAGTTGGCGGCCGAGTGGTGTTTGCTCAAAGATTTGGAGGCATTACCTCGTATGGTGAGCGGATTCGAGATGTTTACCGATCACCGAGCCTCAAGTATCTGTTTTCTCGAAGGAGTTGAATATGAGGCGAGAGGAGATGGTTAGAGTGGTAAAGGATTATGATCATGAGATTTTGTACCATCCGGTAAAGCCAATGTAGTGGCCGATGCTTTGAGTAGAAAGACGTCGCACTCTGCGGCGTTGTTGAGTTCCTCACCCGGTTTGCGGAGAGAGAGTTCGAGCGGGCCGAGGTTGCGATGTTGTTGGGTGAGGTTACCGCCGTAGTAGCTCGATTGATCGCTTCACCGTCGATTAGGCAAATGGATTATAGACGGCCGATTGGGTGACCCCGCACTTAAGAGATTGGTTGATGAGAGTTAGTCTTGACGGTGACTTTGACTTTGTATATTCACCGACGATGGGTTGACTTATAGAGGCCGGTTGTGCGTTCCGGATATTGCGGTGTTTGCGGCGAGTTGCTCTCTGAGGCCCACTCCCCTTTTGCTGGCACCCCGGGTACCAAGATGTATCGAGACCTTAAGCGGACCTTACGGTGGATGGGAATGAAGAGAGATGTGGCGAGTTTGTCACCGGTGTCTCACTTGTCGCCAAGTGAAGGCACCCGTGCAGAGGCCACCGGGTTTGTTGCGGCCACTAAGTGTGCCCCAGTGGAAATGGGAAGAGATCTCCATGGACTTTATCTCTGGTTTGCCGAGGACTCCGAGGAAGTTCTCTCAAATTTGGGTGATAGTCGACCGTTTGATCAAGAGCGCACACTTCATTCCCTGTAGAGACACTTATACCGTGGAACAAAGGGCGCAGCTTATTTTTGGAGCGAGATCATCCGTTATCATGGTGTGCCGGTGAGGATTGTGTCCGATCGTGACTCGCGGTTCACTTCTCATTTCTCGAGAGCGCTCCGTAAGGGTTTGGGCACAGAGTGCGATTTCAAAGATGACTTTTTCACCCTCGGAGCGGATGGTCGGTCGAGAGAGTGAATCGATTCTCGAGGATATGTTGAGGGCTTGTGTGTTGGATTTCCCGTGCGCTTGGGACCAAATGTCAGCACTTGATGGAGTTTGCCTATAACAACGATTACCGATCGGCGATCTCGAGATGGCTCCATTCGAGGCATTGTATGGTAAGCGTTATGTCGGTCCCACGTGTTCGGGAAGAGGTTGGTGATAGACGAGTTTTTGGGTCCCGAGTTCTGCAGCTTGACCAATGGTGCGGTCAGGCGTAAGATTAGAGCTCGTATGTTGACAAACTCGAGCAGTGAGAAGAGTTACGCCGATGTTCGGCGTCCGAGATTTGGAGTTTGAGGTTGAGTCGGATGTGTTCCTTAAGGTTGCTCCGATCACGGGTGTTCCGAGGTTTGGTAAGCGTGGGAAGTTGAGTCCCCGCTTTGTTGGTCCATTTGAGATCCTAGAGAGGATTGGCGAGTTGCTTACCTGTTAGCCCTTCCTCCATCACTATCAGCGGTGCATAGTGTTTTTCATGTATCGATGTTGAGGCGGATGTGCCGGACCGTCGCACATTGTGGACTTTGAGCCTTTGCAAATGAATGAGGATTTGAACTTCGAGGAGAAGCCGGTGAGGATCCTTGCCTTTGAGACCAAGACGTTGCGTAATCGCGAGATTCGTTTGGTAAAGGTTGATGGAAGAGTCGGGGTTCCGAGGAAGCCACTTGGGAGCGGGAAGACGAGATGAGATTGCATTACCCCGAACATTTCTGTCTTAAGGACTTTCGAGGACGAAAGTCATAAAAAGGAGGAATATTGTAACGACCAGTGTTTTTCTTCCCGGTCTTCCGTATGCCCTAGGGGTAATTTGGTGATTTGGTCGGGCCGTCGTGGTCGTTTGTGTCTTTTCCATTACTAAAATTATTGGATGGTTTTTGTAGGTTTTTGGAGGGGTTTGTGGTTTGGTTTGAGCAAGGTTTGATGCAAAAGTAAAAATAAAAGGGAATTGTCTTTGCAGTGGGTTTGAACCTGGTCTCCCGGAAGCTTGTAGAGATGTGTGCCAATTGAGCCATAGGTGCTCTTGTTGCTCTTTCTCAGAGCATCACATCTTAGTTAACCTTGGATTTTGGAGTTTTGGTGCATTTGGTTAAATGAAATAGAATTAGGTTTATTCCATCTTCTTCTCCAAATATCCTCTTGGCCGCACAAGCTCTCCTCTCCATAGCCCTTGCCGATTCTTCATCCTTGCAGCTCCCCTTGGATCGTTCATCGTCATTCCGGTAGGTATCGATCTTCCTCTTCTTCTTCTCATCCATTTGGTGTGCTTTTGGCCGAGTAAAAGAGGTGTGTTGTGTGTGTTTTTGTGTTGATTGCACCCGGTAGAGAAGCCCAACCAAGCAGCCCATCGTCGCGACGCCCACCGGCCAGATCGCGACGCCAGATCACCCCGCCGCCGCAATGATCGCCTCGCCGCCGCACGGTGCCCAGATCCGTTGAGCGCCCTGCCGCCAGACGCCATCGCTCACTAGGTCGCGCGCGAGATCCACCGTCGCAGCCCTCCCGCGACGCGCCATCGCTGCGTCGTCGCGGACGCGATCGCGCGCAAGAGCGCCCGACGCCACGCGCCACGCGCCGCGCGCCGCCGCTCGCTGCGCCACCAGCGGCCGGCGCGTCTGTCGCGCCACGGCGCCGCGCGCGCCCTTCGCCCGAGCTGCGCCGCCGCTCGCGACGCCGTGACGCCGAGACGCCACCGCGCAGCGCGCTCCTCGCTGCGTGCATCCGTCTTTATCGTCGTGCGGTAGCAGCCAGCGCCACCTGCCGTGCAGCCAGCGCAGCGCGCGCCCGACCACTGCTGCCGTTAGCCGCTGCGCCTCCAAGCTCGTGTCGCCGTGCGCGTGAGTTCCCGAGCCGAGCTTGGCTGTTCTTTTTGTTGTTTAGACGTTTTAGATGCTGATTATTATTGGTTTGTTAGGTTCCCGCCGCTAGCTCGGGATTGTTCTGCAGACTTAGGATTTGTGTGTAGAAGTCTTCCGACCAAGGTAAGGATTTCTTACCGGGTTGTGTGGACCTACTTGGTATATTTGTGATTGTTGTTTTGTATGCTGTGTATGATTACTAGCATGTTTATCTCTAGGTGCTCTGTGCAATTCTCGATCGGCATGAACTCTTGTATTGTTTCTCATGTTAGCCCATGCTAGGTTGTTCTATTCTAGCATGTTCGATATCTGCTCTTGCTTCGTAGTATCATGCTAGGTTCTTTGTATCCGATGAGCACGTATTGGACCGCATTGATTGAATCGTTATTATTGTTAAGGTTTAGAATTGAGGTAGATAGAATCATCCGGGCCCGATGCATAAAGTATCTTGCATCTATGGCAAGGACGTTCGAGACGATTCTCCGCCCTTGGACCCCGTGAGGATTAGCTATCCCAACCGGTAGGCCCCGCAATCTTGGGTGAGGGTGGCGGATCGTTAAATGCCCCAACGGTCGGGATGATGACTTGGCATTGCCTCGTCCCGGCGATCGGCACGCGTCCTCGGCGTGTTCGGCCGTAGCCCTTGATTGCCACTGTTAGGGCAAGGACGCTTCTCGGTGTAAACCTACCACGACCGGTTCCCTTAGCCTCAAAGTGCGGTGGTACAGCCGACATAGTTCACGTGTCCGAGTCACACCCTATGTCGGTGACACCGATCCGTAGATTTAGTTAGGCATGGTGACTCGAACTCGGGCAGCTTGCCACTAGACCCGCACCCCGAGTTTGCGGTGAGCATGCGGTGCGCGCTTACGCTCATTACAACGCCACGATGGAGAGCTCCTCGGGATCTTGAGCTAGTGCACCTTTCGTATCGATGCGACAGCCGAGGCCGGGACTTGTTCCGTGATAGCGCGTATAGTGTGTTGTGGTATTTTTCCCGGACTAAGACCACGAGATGGCATCCGAGGTCCAAGTGTGGACTTAGCTATGTGCTCCGCTCGTGTTTGTACTCATAGCTTGCATACATTCTTCTAGATGATCATGTATATCGTATTGTATCCCGGTTGGGGATTCTTCTTTGGGTAATTCGTTACTCACCCTTATTCTACGTGGTTTTCCACGGTAATCAAGCGGGGAGACAGGATGGTCGATGGAGGAGTCGTGATCATGGAATCTCTGCCATCATCTCGATTATTCTATTTTATTTATCATGACTCTTGACTTTTGTTATTTCCCTGAATGCATGTAGACGGGCACAGAGCCCAGGGATGTTTTCTTACGTTTTATGGATTCCAAAGATATTTGTACTTGTGGATTGTTTTAATGGTTTAAATAAATCTCGATCGTAGTATGCTTTTAGAAATGTATGTTTTGGTTGTTGAATGTTTCGTTTTTACTTGGGATCCAAAATGTATTTTTCATAATATCTTTTATTTTCACTACATGCATTGGGGTAAAGGCCCATTTAGAGCCCCTTTTGGGTCTGGTCTTTACTGATTGGTATCGAGCTCGAGTCATAGATTCTGTGAGACCGACCTTTTGTTGTAGGTCGCTTTTCCATGATCATCAAGACTCAAGCGTGGTCATCAGTGCACGCCTAGATTTATTGTTTTAGAAAGGAAAAGGGTTAAGAATTTACAATACCTATCATCTAGTGTATGCCTTGTGTGGTGTTGTGGAATGGTGACAGCGAGTTTTGATTCGTTGTTGGTTTGGATGTAGATCGCCAAAGATGCCACCACCGTCATCGAGAGGAGGTTCGAGCGGAGTCGAGGTATCGAGATCGGATCGATCATCGCAGGGACATCGTCCCAAGCCGACATCGATGGCATTCCACCAAAGCCAGCTCCTCTGTTACGCCTAGAGCGGGCGTTGAGGCGATCGAGCGCCGTGAGATCGCTCCTGGAGCAGAGTTTGCCGAGTCTATGAGGGCTTTTATGGTCGACATGTTGAGTGACCCAGAGGCGCAGACCTGTGCCTTGTTGGCGTGCGCAATGGAAGAGTCCCGAGCCCAGATCGAGCAAAATGACTCGATTGGTTCAAAGTGAGCTCAAGTAGCACCTCCAGCTCCACAAGAGCAAGTAGCCCAGAGGCGAGATATGGCGAGGGTGCCGAGGAATTGGGTAGGTGGTCAAGGATTTTGTGAAGTGGAAGCTTCGAGAAGTTTGATGCCACCGGTGATGCGTTAGCGGCGGCCTGTGGATTGCCCATTTGGAGTACACCTTCCCGATCATGGTGTGCCCCGATATTGAGAGGCCGAGATGTGCGGCTCATGTGCTAGGAGGCACACGGCGAGATGGTGGTGGGTGTCCACCTTGAGCGAGAGACCACTGGGTCTCCACCCGCTACTTGGGAGTTCTTCAAGGCCGAGTTCAAGGTAAAGTTCATCGCTGAAGAGGCTCAGAGATGTAAAGACCCACCCAAAAGGGGCTCTAAATGGGCCTCTACCCCAATGCATGTAGTGAAAATAAAAGACATTATGAAAAATACATTTCGGATTCCAAGTAAAAATGTAAAACATTCAACAACCAAAACATACATTTCTAAAAGCACACTCACGATCGGAGATTTATTTAAACCATTAAAACCATCCACAAGTACCAATATGCTTGGAATCCATAAAACGTAAGAAAACATCCACGGGCTCTGTGCCCGCCTACATGCATTCAGGGAAATAATAAAAAGTGAAGAGTCATGATAATTAAAATAAAACAATCGAGATGACAAAGAGTTCCATGATCATAGCTCCTCCTTCACCATCCTGTCTCCCGCTTGATTACATGGAAAACCACGTAAATAAGGGTGAGTAACGAATTACCCAAGAAGAATCCCCAACCGGGTACAATACGATATACATGATCATCTAGAAGAATGTATGCAAGCTATGAGAACAAACACAGAGCGGAGCACATAGCTAAGTCCACACTTGGACCTCGGATGCCAACTCGGGGTCTTAGTCCTGAAATACCACAACACACTAAACGCACTATACGGGAACAAGTCCCGCCTCACCGCCATCGCGACGATACGAAAGGTGCACTGGCTCAAGATCCCGAGGAGCTCTCGGTCGCTACCGCAATGAGCGTAAGGATGCACCGCGTGCTTCTACAGCACTATGGAAGTGCCGGTCTAGTGGCAAGTCGCCCATATCCGGATACCACGCCTAACTAAATCTCCGGATCGGTGTCACCGACATAGGGGTGTGAGACCGGACACGTGAACTATGTCGGCTGTACCACCGCACCGAGGCTAAGGAACGGGTCATGGTAGGCTTACACCGGAAGCCGCCCTTACCTTATCGGTGGCAATCAAGGGCTCTTTTGCCGAACACGCCGAGGACGCGTGCCGGCCGCCGGACTAGGCATTGCCAAGTCATCATCCCACCATTGGGGCATCGCTTAGACTACCACCCTCACCCAAGATTGCAGGGGCCTACCGGTTGGGATAGCTAATCCCTCACGGGTCCAAGGATCGAGAATCGTCTCAATCGTCCTTGCCATAGATGCAAGATACTTTATGCATCGGGCCCTGATGATGCTATCTACCTGAATTCTAAACCTTAACAATAATAACGATTCAATCAATGCACCAATACGTGCTCATCGGATACAAAGAACCTAGCATGATACTACGAAGCAAGAACAGATATCGAACATGCTAGAAACAGAACAACCTAGCATGGGCTAACATGAGAAACAATACAAGAGATCATGCCACAGAATTCGAACAGAGCACCTAGAGATAAACATGCTAGTAATCATACACAGCATACAAAACAACAATCACAAATATACCGCGAGGTCCACACAACCCCTGTAAGAAATCCTTACCTTGGTCGGAAGACTTTTACACACAAATCCTAAGCTGCATGAACAATCCCGAGCTAGCGAGCGGAAACCTAGCAAACCAACAATAATCGTATCTAAAATATCTAAACAACAATAGAATGTGCAAGCTCGGCTCGGGGAACTCACGCGGCGCGACGACACGAGCTTGGGGTCGCGGCAAGCCGCTCTGGCAAGGTCGGGCGCTGGCCGCAGCGGGCATCGGCAGGACACGCTACTGCTGCGCTACCGCACGGACGGACACACGCGCTGGCCGCCGCGGCCACACGCGCGAGGACACGGCGCGCTGCGCGAAGGCGCTCGACGGCGGTATTTAGCGTCTGGGCGCGGGCGCGCGCGCGGCGCCGGGCGTTCGGGCAGCGCGCGCGCGCGAACGCTCGAGCGGCGGCGCTGCTGGCGAGCAGCCGGCAAGCGGACACGGCGAGGGTGTGCGAGCGATCGGCCGGACGCGCCTGGCGCTGGCGAGGACCTCTGGCGTCTGAGCGACGGGCGATCTCGTCGGGGGCGAACGGCGAGGCCGCTGCGAAAAGTGCGGGCGTGCGCAGGCCGGTGCTCGACCGATCGGGCGACCGCGCTCTGGGCGAACGGCGAGGCCGCCGCGGAACAGTCAGGCGTGCGCGTGGCTGGCTCGACCGATCCGGGCGTCGGCGACAGTGAGGAGGATGATGGTCGCTCCTCTCTACCGGCCGCACAACACACACACACACACACCCCTTTTTCTTATATTCGCCAACAAACACCCAAATGAGAAGATGAAGAAGACGAAGACTTACCTTAATGATGATGATCGAACCCAAGGAGATGCAAGGATGAAGAACTCGGCAAGGCTATGGAGATGGAGAGCTTGGGCGGCCAAGAGATGTTTTGGAGAAGGAGATGAAATAACCTATTTCTATTTCATTTAACCAAATGCACCAAAACTCCAAAAATCCAAGGTTAACTAAGATGTGATGCGAAAAGAGCAACAAGAGCACCTAATGGCTCATTTGGCACACCTCTCTACAAGCTTCCCAGAGACCGGGTTCAAACCCCTACAAGAAAGACAAATCCCTTTATTTTTACTTTTGCAACAA